>RJWM01044892.1:0-13057 GCA_004363535.1 Dasyprocta punctata | reverse complement strand
AGTCAATTCACGAGTTTGCTAGCTTTTCTACTCCTCACCTTAGACTGGGCTGTGAATCCCTGGATAACATTAATTGCTGCACTCTAAACAACTTGAATCTCTTTCCTTTTTTAGACTGCTCATTTCAATTCTCTATGGAGTGAGAGGAATGTTCCTTCTACTTTCCGAATATTGGACAATTTGAATTTGAATCTAGGAAGTTGACAGACAATTGACAGATCCACATGGGGAAAGGCGCACATATTTTGACACATACAGAAGTATGGGAGCCTTAAAAATTATGAGAACCAAGCAAGAACCCACAATGGTTGCAGCTTAAGTAGCATTTTGAGTTGTGAAAATAAAATAGGAACTTGGAGCTACTTGTGTGGAGAGGATGACACAAGTTACACAAAGATGAGAAGAGAAAACGCATGACGAGCAGAGTGCATTGTATGCAAGTAAAGTCTCTGCACAGAGAGTCCTTGGAGGAATGAATGGTATGGTGGCACCATTTCCTGTGCAATTAATCTTCTCTGCTATGTGAGATTCTAGGGAAGAGATTCATGACAATGGCATCTCTTCCCAAGGAGCTTCCTTTAGCCAGCTAAAAGATCTTCAGAAGTAGCCTTTTTCTGCTATTCAAGCAGTAAAGAGGAATAAGAGACATGGGAGTGGACGGGGAGAGAAACCTTGATCCTTCTGTCATTGAAGATACTTCTAGAATCCTAGGTCAGGGAGGACAGCTTTGGGGAGTCCCAATATACCAGGTCTGCCATTCTCCCCAGAAATCAAACAGAAAAGAAAAATTGATGGTGAAAAGCCAAAAAGGCATTTATTCAGTACTTCTCTACTGGAAATGCAAGGAGGAGCATGTGCTATCAGCCCTGTTTTCAGGGGTACTGCCAATGGCCTGAGACTCATCTAGGGTCCGGAGGCAAAAGGCATGCATAGTTCAGCAGTGCTGGTCAAAGTATAGTCTCGTTGATCATTATCTTGAGTTAGTGGTGAGTTCCTGTTAGTTGCAGAGAAAATGGAAAACCTGTTATCACTGGAGGAGGCAGTCTGGTTACCATTATGAAATGATTTCTCCTACTCAGGTAGGGGGCATCCCTAGTTCTCATGATGGGGTGGGGAAGGTCTCATCAAAGCATGATCTGCCTGCAATTCTTCCTTTTCCTGGATTCTTGAAAATACTCCGTGCCTTCAGACTTGAAGGGGGATGACACAGGTTAGCTAGATATAGGGGTGATCAGTATTGCATTGCCAGTTTTTAGGTAAATATTCCTTAAACAGTTAACATGTCTACATGCAGAACTAAGCATGAATCTGACTCAAAATTTAACACAATGGAGACAGATATACAATGGAGGCAGAGATGTCAAGCTTTTCTCCTGATTCTAGTTACCCACTGGGCATTTGTAGGTCCAAGTGAAGTGTTAGTGCTTTCAGTAAAAGTAGTCTTTGAGTCCATATTACAAAATATTGAGCATGTAAGAGTACCATATTTGGAAGTACTCTTTTCCTAGCCCAAACACCCCAAATAAGCAGTAGGAGTAAATTATCTATTGGTGATGCTTAGAAAATGGCATCCCATAGTAAGGCATCTGGGCATGCAGAGTATAATCAACTAAAGGAGACTGGGAGACCTCAGAAGTAGCTTGGAGACAATGGCCTTCTCTGACTTTCTCCTACCCTGACTCCCAAATCCCTTTCTATACAAAAAGATAACCATAAAAAGCAAATTCCTCTTCCCCAAGATGGGCCATAGAAAGCAGAAATATCACTCTAACATTACCTTACCTTTGTATGTAGGAGATGACCATAAACAAGTTCTCTGATGTCCTTTGTGTACTGGCAAGGTCCGAAGGCCCTCTTTCCAGAAAGTATTATGATCTATACACTGAGGGGGAAGATGCTACACAGACAACCGATGATGACTGAGAACAGGAAAGCATTGTTGGATTTCCTTGTTCAGCCTGCTATCGCTGGATATTATTTTTTTGTCTGTCATCTTTCTCCTGGGCTGCCCTTTTGTCATCAAATGTAAATATGAAAATAGCTTTCTTCAAGTCCTCAGCCTTTCGTTTCTGCATCTTTCCTGGTTAACTGAAACTTTGACTCAAAAAATATGTTATGTTTTTCTCTTGTTAGTTTGGTTTTTGTTTTAAGAGTGTAGGCTGTGACCCTTACTGCAGAAAGGAGAGACATCACACCATTCCACCTTTACACTATAAACAAATGAGGCGCATGATCAGTGATCAGAAAACAGATGAAAGAACTAAACTCTAAAATTAGAAGGGGTCACAAAGAGAAGGCAACCATTTAAGATCAGATTACATTGTTGACACAGTCAGAGACCAGCATAGGGACAGAGAACAAACAAACTCCTGGGCCCTTAACTTATTATTTATTAAAAGCATGATTTGTGTTTTCCCCTGATGTAGTCAAGGACTTTAAAGCTGTTTTTGCTAAGAAAAAAAAAAAAAGGCAAGGACGTCTCACTTGGGCCTATAGATATATCATGGGTAAATAAAAACAGAACAAATCTTGACCTTCATTTATCTTTGAACCAGATCCCTGCTCAGCTCTGCATATAAGTGTGCTATTCATTTATGGAGTGTCAAATGTCATTCTAAAACTTGGCAAAACAAGGTTGATTAGCCCTAAATTTGCATAACCTGTCCTGTCCCATTTCATGGAGGACATCAAGATGAAGAGACACACAGAGTCATTCAACTACCTCAGGAATACTCCAGTCACTAGCAAAGTTCTGTAAGACAGAGACTGCCCCAAGAAAGAAATGATCATCTCATGGAGATTGCACTGCCTCTCCAGCCTTAAGGACTCCTTGGAGAGTCATCTTGTAAAACCAGAGCAGAGATAATCAATCAGATTCTAGTGCACCTCAGTTAACACATAAATGTTGGCTTCATCCTTTTTCTGCTGGGCCAGTCTACTCCTCTTCCTCAGTGCTGGGCCCCCTTCACCTCCTTAAACTGAAGTCTCTTCCCTATATTCTCTCCACCTTATAACTCTGCCTGATAACTCTGCCTGTGCCTCACTGGCCATTGACGTATCCTGAAATGCTTTTCTTGATGAGAGTTGAAGAAATTACTCTGCGTGCATGAGGAGAAAGTGAGTTGAAGTCTCCCATTTCCTCTCTGCTGGGATCTCCTTCAGTCCCATCTGGTGACCCTGTGACACCAGGAGAAGTGAAGTATCAAGAGAAGCAAAAAAAAATGACAGTCTCTAGGAAACCAAGGACAATGAACAGGGGTCAATATTCCTTATCCAAACTTAATGCTCTGTTGAAGCGATACGCTGTGCAGAGTTTTGTCCTCTGTTCCTCAGGACTAGACATTAAAGGAACATATCGGTTAATAGAAGAAACAAAGGTTATATATGCTCTCGTTCCAAGATGAGTTTTTCATGAAATTCATTCTTTAAAAATATGGAAGACAGTGTGGTAAAGGAATGAAAACTGGGCCTCTTTTATGATGGGTTCCCTCGGGTGGGACTCTGCCAGGTTCTACATGGTGCCAGCCCATCATGCCAGCCCTGGCCCCGAAAACAACAGCGTATCTCTCCTACACTAACTCCCGTGTCATCTTCTGGTCCCAAAACTACAAACTTTCTGCCTCCCTTTCATGCACACACACCAAAGGTCCTCCCCCAACATGACAACCTGTCCACTCATGCAGTCTCCACCCCTGTCCCAACCCCATAAAAGCAACTCCCCAGCTTTGTTCCCTTTGAGGGGCCTAGCAAACTCCTGCAGCCCGCCTGCCCCGGCAGTGAAGACTTTTTCTTCCTCTGTCTTTGTCTCTCAACTGCGCCAAAAACCTAACACTTTATCCTTGATTTTGGCCCTTCTTGGTAATTTAATAGCAGAAGGTGAGATAATTTAGTGAGCAAATGAAGCTCATCTCTAACAAATACATTTCCTCTTACTTCCAGGCTAAAATAAAAAGGCCTGATGCTTTGGCTATTTAATTGCATTGTTGGTTTTATAAATATAATCAATGTTGTCAATAAGCAGCATCTGATACCTGATCAGGAAAAGAGAAAATGATATATACGAGAATAAGAAACATTTAGCCCGAGATGCTTGTACCCTGCTTTGGGCATTTTTTTTTTCCATCTTGTAAATCTGTTTGTGTACACTGCTAGCAGAGCACAAATCATGATAAATCTCTCTCCATTAAATACATTTAGCATTTGGGAACTTTGAATCTTGCCACCTGGAAAGAAATTCCATTTCTCCCCTCCTCTTCCTCCTCTCTCCACTTTTAATACAACATCTCACCACCCTAGCTTTGCACGCTTTTGAAAGATGAATTAATTATATCAGCTTTTGCTTTGAATCAGCCAAAACACTCAGGTTCTCAGACTATGGAAGCTGAGAAAGGCACAGCTTTTCCCGATTCTTGTCACCATATGAAGTACAGAGAGGGGACAGTTTCCTCAAGCAATACGTCTACACTTCTCATTCTCTAACATACAGACCTTAGGTGTGAGAGATTTGCAGCTGAAGACTGTTAATTATCATTCTGAGTGATCATTTGCATTTATATAGCACCTTTTATAGGATCAAATCAAATAATTAAAGCTATCATACTGATGAATGCAAGGCAGCAAGCGCTAATACGTCCACATAGGTGGTGAGGCAAGGAGAATATCAAAGGAACCAAAAAAGCAGCCAATTAAATCCAGGTCTCCTGAGCTCTTCCTGAAATTCAAACACTTCTCATCCAGCCTAAAGGACAGGACAGAATTCCTTCAGCACTCTGATGAGGTAATTACTGAGCCTAATATGCTGAAAAAAATTCTTTTCCAAAATTGTTCATATTCTCTAATTTCACATTTGTCCCAGAGAAAGCCTGTGTTCCAGGCTGTATCTGAAGGAAGAGAGCAGTCCCTTTTATGAATGTGTACTTCCATCAACAGGTCCCCAAAGTCTATGCATCCCCCAGTTCTATCAGGGGCATGTTGCTCCTGACACGAGAGGGACTTAGACATTTTGCTCCATCATACCCACTCAATTGCAAGTCTTTCAAAGATTTTAAAATTGTAGACTCTCAAGATTTAAAATGACAGTAAGGCCAGCTGCTTTGAGCTTTCTTTTGCATTTCTTCAATGGCATCCTAATAACAGAGTTCCTGGTTTATATTTAATATCACATGTACATCATTGATGGAAAAAGCATCTAGAAAATGTGACCATGTCTGTGTTTCAGCAATATTCTCATGCTCTCTTTTGCATATTAGCTTTTGGATTACCGCAACACAATGCCTGACACCCACCACACAGAGGAGGAGATTTAATTTGGCTCATGGTGTCAGACGACTCAGTTCATGGTCAGCCAGCTCTGAGGCAGAAACACGATTGGAAGGGTGTGGCAGAGCAAAGCTGCTCAGTTCACGGCGGCCATGAGGGAGAGCAGGGGAGGAGGGCCAGAGCGCAAAGGGCCAGGGGCCAGATGAAGCGCAGCAGGTCCTGTTTCCGTGGCCCACGCAAACACACCCGCGAGAGTGGTTTACTAATGTCCCAGGTGTTTCTTAAACTGGTCAAGTGGACTGATCATGACTAATGGTGCCGTGCCTTGTCAGTGCCACACTGAAGACTCAGTGACAGAGGAGGAGCATGGACTCTGCCCTTAAGCATCTGCACCACATTCTGTTCTACCATGCTGTTAGATGGTAGATTGTTTGCTACCATCCGAAGCAGTATGAGGAAAGTCTGAACATCACATCTGAGATGCTACAGATGTCGGTTGGGTCATCTTTTTCCCTCTGGCAAGTACATTCGAAACATTTCAACAGGCACATACTTTTTAAGGAAAGAATAGTCTTCTCGGTAACTTAAAACTTTACTGTCTAAGGCTCTCCATTCGACCTTGTCCTTGTCTACTATAAACTTTGCATTTGTTCCTCTTAGGTTATTTTCAAATACTATGTATAGATAACAGTGCCTCTCCCCTGGCTTGTAGAAAGGAAGAATATTTGTTTACTGATTCTTTCCCTGGACTCAAGCTTGGTGCCACAGGTAGACAGACACATAAAAGCAATTTCTGAATAGAAGTCCTGCAAGGAACAATGTCATGTGTCTTCCCCAGGGTTCTGTTCAAAGACAGGCCCTGAAAGCTTACAAATGAGCAATTAATTAATATCTTGATATGCTTTTAAATATAAGTGACTTGTTTATTTGACCAGTGAAAAGATGGAGTTTTTCAAAGTCAAAGGACTATTAGTAGAGAAACTTCAAATTAAAGCCTGAAAGTCACTTGTAGCAAAGAAACAGAAGAAATTTTACATTTTCAGGCCATTTTTTCCCTCCTTTTTCTTTTTGGTCAAAATATTGTGTCTCCAACTAGATTAGGGAATTGGAATCAGATAATGCACACTGCTACACTAATATTTCTCTCATGTCCTGCCCCGGGCAGTGCTTTGAGTCTCCCTGGTATCTCCTAAGCAATCAAGAACAATTAAATGATTATTGTTCTGGTCCTGTGCTACTTTTCCACTTGTCACATTAAGATGATGAGTGCTTTTGTATTTATCCCAGGGCAATTTCTCCCTGAACAACTCTGTGGAATTGTCAGAAAGGCAAGATGGAGAGGCCATAAAGACAAAGAGAGGGTCTGGTTTTCAGGTGGGGCACGATGGACTCTCCAGGATTCAGGATTTGGTCTTGCTGGATTTCAAAACATTATGCTGCAAAATATAGAACGTTAGCATATTAAGCAAGTCAAACTGAAGGAAATTAATAAAAGCCACAGAAGTCAGAAAGGTACTCACTGATCCTCTCCTGCCTTTCAGCACTCAGGCAGGTCTTACACGGCTTCCCTCAGCTACCTTCCCTGCCAGGAGATCCTAAGACCCTCACTCCAGGGGCATCTGCCCATCAATGACACGCCGAGAAGGTTTTGAGTGCACATGCCCCGGTGAAGACCTCCAGTTCATGACTGTGACATCACACAAACAACTCCCAGTCACTGAATCACTGCTGTTCCTAAAAATAGATTTCCACAGGCCTTTAGATCTTCATTTCTGAAGATTCTTATGTCATATAAAACATAGATTAAGTAAGTACCTTTGCCTGCCTTTTTCTTGTTAAACTGTTTTTACTACAGAGGTGTCAGTCATGCATCTTATGATGAATGAGAAAAAAATGCTACTTTTTCCTCTCTACACTCATCAACTATTTTTTTATTTCTCCTCTATCTCCACTTCCCTCCCCTTCTCTTCTCTTCCCTTCCCTTTCCATCTCTCCTTGCTTTCTCTCCATCTCTCTCATCCTCTCTCTCCCTCTCTCTCTCTCCCTCTCTCCTCTCTGCCTCTCTGTCTCCCCTCCTCTCTCCAGTGTTGGCTATAACTTTAAATAAAATTTTTTGCATGCCTAGAGTTGATAAAAGTCTTAGGACTGATATCTATTAGATGTAAGAGATCAACATATTAATTGAATTTTAGAAATTAGATAGATCATTAATTTTAAAAGTGCAAAGTATGTCTAAAATTTTAGGGGACTTACTTGTTAGTAACATTGTACAGAGGGATTTAAATGATTAGTCATATACTTCATTAACACATAAAATATAGTAAGAATAGAACAGGAAATGAGCCAACAGACATAAACTTTGGTATTAGATGTCAACAAGTTTAACTCTCAGCACACACTTGGTAATCCCAGGTTCTTAGGAGACTGAGGCAGGAGGATTACAAGTACAGGGCCACTCTAGGTAACTTAGAAAGACCCTGTGTCAGAGAAAAATGCTGAATAGGTGTCTCAAAGTTCCTTGGCTTTAATTTCTGGCACCACAATGAATGAATGCATATAAGCCCTCAGAACTAAAAAACCCTACAACTGAGCTTTCCAGTGATATTCACACACAGCCACTGAACATGTGTCCTCCCTGAGAGGTGGTGTAAGTACAGAACACACAACGGATTTCCAAGACTGTAGTATGAGGAAAGTATGGAACTATGTTGCAAATAAATGTTAGTATTGATTACGTGCTAAATGAGACTGTTGATGAAATTGGTTGAAGTAAAATATTTGAAAAATTCATTTAGCCTATTTTTTCTTTGTATTTCTTTAAAATGGCTATTAGAAAATTTACAACTACATTTAGGCCTTACATTATATTTCTATCAGACAGGGCTGTTCTAGAAAGAAAAAGGAAGTTCTATAAGATGTACAATAGACACTTGCTAAATTGAATGTTTAATAAGCATTCTAGGAGCCTGCAATTTTGCTTTTAAGAATTATTCAAATATAATCAAAATGCATGAACAATGGCATTCATCACAATGCCATTTTAGAAACAACCTAAAATACCCATTCATGGGAAAACAATTACTAAATTAAGATGCATTTGTTACTGGAAGGAAGTTCCTGTGGGGCTTCTTTCTAGGGTCTTGATGTCTGGAACAAAGCATTGGACCAGACACACAGAAAAGGTCATCAAATCGTGTATTTATTGAAGGTGGAAAAGAAGAAAGGAAATAGACCTGTGAAAAGACTCGCAGTGCTCCCCAAGGATAAGAGAAAAGGATCTTTTGTATCCAGAATTCCTGGGTTCTTTCTTTTTTATGCAAATAAGGCATCGAGAAAGTTGTCCTATCAAACACTTACGTGGTATCACACCATGTTTAAACTATCAAAAAACTGACTTGACCTCTTGTGACATATAAATGAAGGATCAGAAATAGTGTCTTTTTTGTTTGTTTTTGCGGCACCAGGGATCAAACTCATAGTCTGGCACCCGCCAGGGCAGGCACTTAAGCCACTGAGCCAAACTCCCAGCCCTGGTTTTTTGAGGCAGAGATGCACTGTGTAGCTCAGGCCAGCCTTGTGCTCACGTTGTAGCCCAAGCCGGCCTCGAACTCACAACGCTCCCCTTACCTCAGCCTCCGGAGTGCCGGGATTAAAGGTGTGCGCAGCCATGCCCAGGTAGAAATAAGTGTTTTTTGATTAGTTGTGTCCATATGCAAATGAAGAATTGAAAAGAGCATCTTCTGATTGGCCCTGAGAACACCACCACATTTAAATGAAGGATTGAAAAGAGCAAGTTTCTGATTGGTCCAAAATAGCACTTTTTTGATTGGTTCTGTGTACAGTGATGATGGCTTTACTGTATTAGGAACGCCTCTCCTTCTTGAGTGTCCCTTACCCAGGTGCCCTGTCTCATATCCATACTGAGGGATGGATTAGCCCTGTCTTATATCCATACTGAGGGATGGATTAGCCCTGTCTTATATCCATACTGAGGGATGGATTACAAATTTTGAAACTTTTATCATTTTCCATTTCTTTCAATGGGCAGCTAGTGCTTTCATAGCACAGCTTCCATTTCACTTTTGTTTATTTATTTCCAGCCAAATTCATTTGATTTTTGTTTTAAACTCTCTTGTTTTCATTCTTGGTCATCACTCTGGGTTTGTGCTGTTTTTCAGATGCAGAAGGCATGCAATCCAATTTGTGTTCTCACACTCCAGTCTGGATAACTGGTTCAGGGGGTGATACTTGATTGAAGCAACCCAAGCAGAGTAACTGAATTTAATTTAATGGTGAGGCTGTCCACAGTTTCAGCCAAGTTGTCTCCTTCTTAGCAACCAACCACAGGAAGCCCATTCCTTCAAAAACCAGGTGATGGAAAGCCGGGGGTGGTAGTGCATGCCTTTAATCCCAGCATTTGAGAGGCTAAGGCAGGAGAATCATTGTGAGTTCAAGGCCAGCCTGGGCTACAAAGTGAGTTCAAGGCCAGCCTGAACTGCATAGTGAGACCCTGTCTCAAAAAATAGGGCCGGGGATTTAGCTCAGTGGTGTAAGCGCCTACCTGGCAAGCATGACATTGTGACTTCGACCCCTGGTACCAAAAAAGAAAAAACAACAACAAAAAATAAATAAATAAATAAAAATAAAACAGGGGATGAGCCTACTTTTCTAAGATTGTCAGAGTACGCCTTTCTGAGAAGAAGGTATCTGAGCTGGGCCTTGAATAGAAAGGAAGTAGAGATCTGAAGAGCATATGCCAAGACCCTGAGTACTTTGATTACTTTTCTCTTGTTGCTGAGACAAACTACCTGATGCCCAAAATGAAGGAAGGAAAGGTTTATTTCTTACAATTTTTGGAGGTTTCAGTGTAAACACAGCTGGCTGCAAGGCAGTGTGGCATGGCTGAGGGGAAACTATTCATGGTGTCTGCAAGCAGCAAGTGCGAAAATGGCAAAAGAGAGAAACAAACACAACAGCTTCCCTCCATTATATAGTATGCTGGCTCCATCCCTGGCTGGGTGGAGCACTCACACCACCAATCCCAGTGCTAGACAATGAACCAATCACGAACGCTAGGTTCAGCCACCTCCATGACTGCATGAGGCTTGGGGGGCCACCTAGATATAAACCATAACAGTGAGGAAAGAAGGGTCTCATTGTACACAAAAGATAGAAGGAGTAGAAGTTGTGGAGACAGGCTGCTTCCTAAATTTACAAATTCCCTTAGACTTGGACAACATTTGAAGTATATCCTGCTTTCAGTACAGAGCCACTGGAGGTTTTAAGTCAAGAGATGAGGTCTCTATGATAGGTGTCTTGGTTACTTTTCACTCACTGCTGAGACAAAACACCTGACACCCAAAATTAGCGAAGGAAAGGTTTATTTATCTTACAGTTTTTGGAGGTTCCAGTCCACAATCAGCTGGTTCCAAGGCAGGGTGGCATGGCACTGGGTCAGCACTTCAAGGCAGCAGCTGAGCAAAAGCAGCCAGAGTAAAAGGGGCAAGAGCAAGCCTCTTCTCCTCCCTTATACTGTACACAGGACATCCCCTCCCTCCAGGGTGGGTATAGTTTCACAAATATCCTTGCCTCTCTTTGCACAGGATGAGGATATTTACAAAGTAAGAACCCTGGCTACCTGCTGAGTCTCTCAGTTAAACTTCTAAATTTCTCAAGTTGACACAATGTATCAACCATAACAATAGGCTTTCCATAGGTACCTCAAGCTCCATGTAAATTTAAAAGACAAAAGAGGTGTATTTGTAAATATCACTCAGAATAAGCTTATTTATGAAATCTCTAGCATTGTCATCATTCTTATTGTTAATTTTAGTGAGGTTTAGGTCAATGGTTGTTTAAATGCAACAACATACAAGGCAGACACATAGTGTCTATGGTGTTTCTCTCTCTCTCAGTCTGAAGAAAGGGAAGACAGAAGCAAGATGACTTAGGAATCTCCTCACAGGTCACTGAGTGTTCCAGAGAAGGAAAACTAGGACAACCATGTGAATCAGTCCAGTCCCAAAGACTCCACTGCCAAAAATGGGGAAGCCAGCCACACATGCCTCCCCCAAAATCCCCCCCAAGAACCTGGAGAACTTCTTCACATTCCAGATTGATTTCTCGGCTCCTGGATTTAACTAATATGCTTTTTATAAGGGCACATCTGCAGGAAAAAATTTTTTGTTTCAAGCCATTATTTACCCTTACAGTGGCCTTTTTCTAAACTTTCCGTACAGAGTGGCCCATCACTTGTCCTGAGAATACCTCCAACGGTATTCAAAGCCTGCTTCTTTCAACTGCATTCAAGGGAAAATGACCAGATCAGACTGGTGAAGATACTTGTGATTATGTGTATTTTAATGAAACTTTTTAAAATTTAAGTCAATTATTGAGTACTTACTATGTTCTTTGTAACATACTAATTGTAAGGGATACTTCGATGAACAAGATGGGGTTTCTTTTCAATGAGCTAAATAATTTATTGTCTCATCGTGGAATTAGTAGTATAGTGAACATACCTATGAGAAGTTACAGAACTACAGAAAGGGCACGTGAGAGTCCTGGAGATGTTGAAGCTTGACCTGATCCTCAAAAGATTCTTAAGAAACACTCATAGAAGCAAGGATTGGAGAGAAGGGCCAGAGAAAGCAGGAGGTGTGAGAGAAAATGTCAGGAATATGCTAGTGCAATTTCAAACATCTTGCAACAGATGGAAAGAAAAAGGAGTATATTTAGACCTTCTTCAATCCCTGCAATCAGCGAATGAAGTGTACAGGTAATAGGCTGGCTCTGAAAACATAAGACGTGAATAGAAACAAGTATAATTAGAAGTTTGGGGAGGTTAATAAACTATCCAATAAAGCAAAGCACCATCCCCTCTATTTCTAGTGTATTCCAACATTTATTTTTAGACTCTTTAGTTTAATCTACCAGTTTAAAAATATTATAACTTGCTTTATTCCTATACTATTTTGAATCAGCCAACACAGAATTGCTTTTTTCTTTTTTCTTGCTGCTTCAAAATACTATTGCAATGAAGCAAGTGATAATATTTTTGAACTGGTGGACATCTATGTAGGTACACATGTGCGTGTACAGATGCATGTGTGTGTAAATATTTATGTATATGCATAAAATAGCAAGATAAGAGGGAGTGTATCTGGGACCCGGCCTAGATCCCCAATCTCCCGAACGAGTGTACAGCAAAAGCTTAGATAAATGAGACAAGTGGTATGATTTTAGGGCTCCAGGAGGGTCAAAGCCCTTACAGAGTTCTTGACTCTGTAGCTATGATTAGGGCTAAGACCAAGAGCTTCCCTGGAACACCCACATTTATTTTCATAGCAGACAAACAGAGGGGATACTGAGGGAGGTGCCAGAACTGAGCAGAACCTTGGGAGTCACTTCAAGGACATCTCTAAGTAGTAAAAAATGCAAAAAAAAAAAAAAAAAAAAAAAAAAAAAAAAAAAAAAAAGGAGAACTATCTTATCTTCAAGATGGCATTTGTGTTGGGACTGAGATGCCTGCAGGATAAGATGCCTGCAGCTGCAGTCTCTATAAACATAATTGATTGTGGAGCCAAGATGTCCTCAGCTACAGCCTTCTTTATCTTGCCCTTTGAGGCATCTCTGACCTCACAGGCCACTACAGGCCTCAGCCAGGACCAGTGATTCATAGAGGGTCACTTGCTATGAATCAGCTCCCATCACCAGGCAAGGGGCCTAGGCCTAAGACAAGCTCACAGATAAATAAAAAGCCAATTAGTTAATTTTAAACCCTGCTCAGAGCTGCTTC
>RJWM01044891.1:0-13247 GCA_004363535.1 Dasyprocta punctata | reverse complement strand
TTCTCCTTCTTTCTCTTCCCCTTCTCCCTCTTCTTTTTTCTCTTCCTCTTCTTCCTACTTTCTCCCCTCTCTCTGTGTGTCTCTCTCTTTCCTATTTTTCTCCTGTCTTTCTCTTCCTTCTTTTTCTCTCTCCCTCCCTCTGTTTTTCTCTCCCTCTTTCAGCCTGGTGAAGTCAGGTCAAGGCTGTGCTCTGATAGCTTACAGTGAGTGTCTATTGGACACATGCTGTCCAGGGAAGTAGTCAATGAGGAAATCTCAGAGACAAGGGAGGAACTCAACAGGGAGCAAGTCTCATTTCAAACTAATATTCTGATGGGGTCTCAAATCGTTCCTAATTTTACATGAACCAGAATATTCAATTGTGTGACAGAAAATGCAAAAAAAGTGTAGATCATCTAGAATTGACCATGGAGAGATAGCCAAGGAAAAGTTTGCATGCAATGGGGGAGGGGCTGTGGGTAGATAGCGAGGGCTGGGGAGTAGCTCGGTGGTAAAATGCTTACCTAGGTCAAATAGGTGCTAGGCAGCATTTTTGTTTTTTTTTGACTGAATCATGGCCATTGTGAATCACCAAGAACCTGACACTTGGATTCCAGTAGCCAGGCGCCCCACCTCTAATGAGTTCCTTTATTGTGCTCTGAGGATCACTCCCTGTTTGTTCATGACCCAAAGTCTTGCTTCTCATACTAAGGAATTAGCGTGTTTAGACTAGATCTCCCTCTTTCCTTGTTGGATACTCTTGTGTCTTCTCCACGGCATATTGTCTGGTGTCATGGGGAGCTATTTATTGAAATTAACAATTATGTATTTATGCAAAAAAATGCTCACCTATCATCTACAAAGCCCTGGATTAATTCTCTGCACTGCACCACAGTGCAGTGATATAAGCAAAGATGTGTAAATAAAAATGTATCTTTCTTATTCTATTTACATCTGGTGCTCACTCATGCATTGCAAACCATATAAGACAAAATCAGAACCGAGCGCCTTTTGGAATTAAATATATGTGAGTCTTTGAAGGAAGCTTCAGTTATTCCTCTTTTTAACTCATGACTGTTACCATCAAGAACTTACATGTTTTAAATTGGTTACCTACTCCAGTTAATCTACCACCCTAAAATACATGTATGTGTGTGTGTACGTATACATATATATGTGTGTGTGTGCATGTGTGTGTGTATGTTTATACATACATATATTTGTTCAAGTGAAACATATGTGTGTATCTTTATAGAAATATCTTTATATACATTGTTTTGCAAAACATTACACAATTTTTTGTTAAGTGAGAAACTCTCATTTGCTCCACCGTCACGTTGCTAGTCAGAGAAATGCTACAGTGATGGAGAAAGCCAATGTGCGGTCAGCCAAAGTCCTCATTTCTACAACATTCATTTACAAAGAAATGATATTCAGCACAGACATTTTTTACCAAGAGAATTTCATACCGGCCACATCTTATTTTCTACTTAATGATAGGCCAGAATCTCTTCACCCATCTCAATAAATATCCCCACATCATCTTTATAGATCAAGTGTGATTCCATTTTGTGCCTAACACTTTTATTTATGGAACCATTTATATTTCAGATATTTCTTAGTCTTGCTAAATGAACCATCCTCTAACGAAATTTCGCAACCGATTTCACTCCCAAAATGCTTTCCAGCAGCATGGAAAGATGCTCCCCGTTAGATAGAAATAGATAAATAGAAGAAATACGATATTTACCTCTTAGACCCTCTCAGACATTTTGAGTTTGGGCTGATTACACATTTCTCTACAAAGCATTACTCGTGGTATGTGTTCAACCAGTGATTTCTTAAACTATGAAATTATGTAATCACAGATAATTAGGCTGAAAATAAAGCCAAGTAAGTAAACATTTGTGAGAGTCTGAATAAATACTCTGAAGGGTAGAGGTACTGAGGATGTAGGACAGAAGGGTTTTATTGACAGGAAGTCTTGTCTTGAAGCCATCACTCACCTAGGTGGGTTTCAGAAATGGGAAAGAGGGATGGACCAGCTCCTGCACCAAGTGCTGAGGGGCCCACAGCCACTGAGCATCTCTGCATTTTGGGCCAAGGGCAAATCCAACCTGGACTATAGGATAAGATAAGCCGAGCTGCCCATAGCAGGAAGTCCATGTGACAGCCCAGCCTCCTACAGCCCTGAGGACCTCTGCTTCCAGAGGAATAAAGAAGGACTCACAGCAAACAGCCTCAAATGCCTGCTTCTTTCTGATAGCATAATAATCCAGATGATCGTCAAAAGGAAATAGATGCAGACACTCCAAAGCACAACCATGCACTAGTTAACCTAAACTATTTTGTTTGCATATAGATGTCGCCAATTTGCTTCCATGATTGTCTCCAAAATCTCCAAAGAAACCACTGATTGCACTCAGGGCAACAGTCACACAGAAGCCAGTCATAGGTCTGAACGTACCCAGAACAGTAAGTCAGCAACTCACTTATGAAGACAGTCTGTCAGTAGCATTTACAGCAATGCCTGTTATTTACTTGACTGCTGATAAAAAGCGAAATGAACTGCTTGCAAGAGGATAGACGCTAGGCGCCAATGTGTAGAGGCCGGAACTGACAGCTAGGATGGATGGCACTGAGAACTGATGCAATTATGTCTGACTCTCTAATTAGGCAGTTGGAGGACAGTGTCTATGCATGCATAGGAAAAAGCCCCAAAACAGGACAAATTAGACGCGAACCATGGAATGGTATTGCACATGACCTTTGGCTTCTCCTTTTCAAGTTTCTCAGTTTGTAGATTCGCTTTCCCTTTGCAATACAGACTGGTTGTGCTTATTTTAGTAGTTGTAGCGGCAATAGTCATAGAAGCCGTTAATGGTGGTGTTTTGTGGTGCTGGAGATAGAGTTGAGGGTCTTGAGCATTGTAGATGAGTGGCCTACAACTCAGCTATCTCCCCAGTCCTGTAGAGTTGTTCCTAAGGAACCATGAAGGATTGGTTCCAAGATTGTTGCAGATACCAAAATTCACAGATGCTTGAGTTTATTAGTTTAAACGTTCAGTGCTTAAACATGATCCTGTCAACTTAATGTACTTGGGAGCAGCCCAGAGGATTGGTGCGGCACACTATTGGCTGTACGGGGGTGGGGTATAGAATCATGACCTTGGAGCTTAGATCAGGTGCTCTTTCCTCTTTGTTGCTTTTCTCCTCTCTCTCTCTCTCTCTTTCTCTCTCTCTCTCTGTTTCCTGGCTGCCATGATGGGAGCATCTTTGTTTTGCCACACCCTTCTACCATGACGTTTCTGCCTTGGAGCCAGAAAATCATGGACCAAACTCTCTGAACCTGTGAGCCAAAATAAACCTCTCTTCCTTTAGCTTATAGGTATGAGGTACTTTGAACCAGCAATGGCAAAGCTCAGAAATCCAAAATAGGGTAGTATTTGTATGTAACTGTTGTAGTCAGGGGTTACATAGAGAACAACTACATACAGGACACAGGATTTGTAATACTGTTTATAATAGTCACCCAGTGTTAAACACAAGAAAGTGCAGGAAAATCTGTTCACAACACTAAGACCCAGGATATTTAGCCGAGGGCCTGGATCCCATGGCAATATCATGCAAGAGTCCCTCTAGAGACCCAAAACACATGACAATGCCTCCCACAGTACCAACTGGAATCTAAGAGCCCACAATAAGGGCTCATGCCAGTCTATTTACGGTTCTGTGCTGGGAAGGCCACAGGTCAGCGGTGGAACTATAAAGTCTATGCCAGTGGGGTGAAGGAGCTGTGCAGTGGGTTGAGGGTTCTACACTGGAGCCAAGAAGTCACGCTCAAAAGAAGAAGCGGGGCTGCCCTGAAGAGCACCACAGCCATCCCCAGTGGCGAAGAGGTCCCACACTCCTCTGATGATGGAGAACAGTCAAGCACAGGTCAGGAAGCCCAGCGTGACAGTCTTCTCCAGCGCTTGTCTTCCCCTCTGGAGCCAGGAAGTGATGCACAACGTGAGGAGCAGAGCTCCCGCAACGTGAACACAGCCACTCTCACCGATGAGGTCCCGAGCTCCTCCGACAATAATGGCCGAATCCATATTGGGGAAGCCAGCATGACAAGCACCTCCAGGAGAACCAGGGGCTCAAAACCCACGCCTCCTTCTTCTTCTCCACATCCCTATTTATGCTGGCAACTTTCTTCAGGTGGAGCATCTTTACTCAACACCAGCTGAATTAATTCAACTGGTGCTAAGTTGACCACCAGTTTGTAATCCATAACAGTAACTTATGCAAATATCTCCATATGCAGTCATTTAAATCATCTGTAGATTACCTATGATGCCTAATACAACAAACACGCTATGGGACATTTTGTTATATTGTGTGTTTAGGAAATAATGACCAGAAAATCTGTCTAGGGACAATGCAGATGTAACCCCACCCTCATCATTTCAACCTAGAGTTGATAGAATCCTTCAAATAAGAATGAATAAAGACATGTGACTGTGTTTAATTTTATAGTCAGAAAAAGCATGCATTACTTCTGAAAAAGGAACAAGGGAGTTATCTCGACCTTTACTAGAAGAAAATGTCAGTATTGCACTTGGGCCTTTTTTAACCATTCAGAAATGCACCCTCTGACTGGCTTCACCCTATCTTCATTGTTGGTGTCCTATGCCTGTTATGCTGCCACAAAAGGTGCTCTTGGGTCTCTGATGTAAATATAGGGAGGTGGAGATAGATGACCAAGCCTTGGGCACTGAATGACAGGTAAAGGATATCCAATTCTGCTGCTCAGGTTGAAAAAACTCTTACAGGATGATGGTTATCTTTACTCTTGGTGACCACTGCCAGACTTCACACACATTCATAGTTTCTTTCCTTTAGCTTCTCTTTCTTTGTATTAATCACCTTTCCGGGGCTGGGACTAAAGGGAGAGGTGTATTTTGGTTCATGTTTTTCAGGAGTTCAGTCCATGGTCAACTGTTTCCAAGGAAGAAATATCATGACAGAAACCCATGGAGGAGAAGGGTGCTTAAATGATGACAGCCAGAAAGGAGAGAATGCGAGAGCCTTCATGATCCTGTCACCTATGGAAACACCCTCACGTCAATGCCCCGAAGAATGCTTTGCTAATTTTCTAGGTGTTTCTCAATTCCACCATTAAAATTAAAATTAATCATCACATGCCTCAGCTTCCTGCCTACCTCCCTGGAAACACTTTTGTAATCAGATCCCAGGGTGGCCCACAAGATCCCTGCCAATTTTGTGTGTGCAACCTAATCACCTCCTATCAAGTGTGGACTAGACGGGTAATTGTTAATCATCGGATTTGGTTGAAGGTGAAAGGTTTCAGCATATTTAATTAAGAGTTCATCTCTGTTGTTTTTTGAGTTCATCAAAAGTTGGATCATCCTGGGTGGTCCTGATTTTATCAAGCGACAATCATTAAAAGATGTGCATTGTTCCCTAAAAGTTTACATGCTGGAAGCTTAGTCTGTAACATGGCGACATTAAGAGGTATTAGGAATTTTAACAGGTGAGGCCAGTTCAGAAAATTTGGCCATCAGGTTGTTACCCTAAGAATAGATTGATAACTAGTCTTGAGGAATCAATCATTATGTTTGTTAATCTTGATTGTCAACTTGACTGGGGGAAAGGAAAGAAGGGAAAAATTTTTTAAAAATGAGAAAAGAAGGAAAGCAAGGAAACAAAGCTTTTGTAAATGGGGAGGGGTAGAGGGGGTGAAGGGAGGGGTGGGGAATGAGAAAAGAAAAGCAAGTTCTATCACATACAGGTACAAACTCTCTATGGCAAATGTGATCCTTATGTATGTCTACAATGTACTGATAAATTCTGATTTAAAAAAATAGCTAGGGAAAGCCGGGCGTGGTGGCGCACGCCTTTAATCCCAGCACTCGGGAGGCTGAGGTAGGAAGAGCGTTGTGAGTTCGAGGCCGGCTTGGGCTACAACCCGAGCACAAGGCCGGCCTGAGCTACATAGTGCGACCCTGCTTCAAAAAACTAGGGCTGGGAGTTTGGCTCAGCGGCTTAAGGGCCTGCCCCGACAGGTGCGAGGTTGCAAGTTCGATCCCCGGTGCCGCAAAATAAATAAATAAATAAATAAATAGCTAGGGGTGAGGATATATCTCCATTGTACAGTTTTTGCCTAGCATGTGCAAAAAGAAAGAAAGAAAGAAAAGAAAGGAAGTGAAAGAAAAAAAGAAAGAGAAAAGAAACGCTTAGGAGATTAGTAAAGCACACTTATGGGTGTCTCTGTGGAGGTGTTTCCAAGAATGATTGGCATGCAGATTGGCAGATTGAGAGGGAGTGGCCAGCCCTGGTTGGGAGTAGTATCATCCATTAAGTGGTAGCCCACATGGAATGAAGCAAGAAGGAGGAAGTCACACTACCTGCAAGCCCAGTTCGGCTCACATGGGTACATTTGCTACTGTCACCTCCTATGGACCCCAGCTCCCTTAGGAGACTCTGGACTCCATCTTCTTCACCTTTTCAATAAATTATAAAAACAAATGTGTGACAATTGCTTTGTCCAGCAATTACACATCTGAGTATAAAAACAAAGGAACTAAAATCAGTGCATGGAGGAGAAATTTGCACATTTGTGTTCCTTGATGTATTATTCACAGTAACCCAAGAGTCTGTCTGCAGATGAATGGATTTTTTAAAAAGTATGTTTGCTTATTTTGTAGTTTGGAGGTACTAGACATTGAACTCAGGGCGTTTGCACTGAGGTATATTCCTAACTCTTTTTATTTTTATTTACTTCATTTTTATTTTTGAGACAAGAAGTTCTCACTAAATTACCAAGGCTGGCCTCAGATTTGCCATCCTCCTGCCTCATCCTTCTGTAGTGTTGGGATTATAGGCATGTCCCAGCATGCCAGGCTAAGAAATTGGCATGTTCTACTCATGACAGAACACTGCCAAACCTTAGCACCTGAGAAATCCTGACATTGGCTACAGCAGGGATAAATAGTGAAAACATTCAGTTAAATGACACAGAGCAGATAGTAAAAGATAAATATTACATGATCTCACTTATATGTGGAATCCAAAAGCATAGAACTCATAGATGGAGAGCACACACTGGTGGTTACCAGGGCTGAGTGGTGAGAGGTTTAGGTAGATCTTGGTAAGAGGATATCAGATTTCATTTACACCATGAATAATGTGCAAGAGTCTAATGCACACCGTGGTGAACGTGGCTAACAGTATTGTGTTTCATACTTGGAATTTGTTACAGGAGTGGACCCTAAATGTCCCCACGACACACATCCACAAAGACAAGATGACTGTTTGTGGTAACAGAGAGGTGAATTAGCTGCTTAACAGAGACAGTTTGACCATGTATGCACATAACAGCACTATGATGTGTGTGGTGAATATGTTCTATTTCTAGTTGTCAGTTATACATTCATAAAGCTAGGGTGCAGAAGAAGTCAGATTGCTATTCTGCAGCCCTCTACTCTGAGTCTCCCCCTAATCCCAATATCTGCTCTGGAGAATTGCCCAAAGCCACAAGAAGAAAAACAAACATACCAGCCAGTGATAATGGTAGAAAAGGGGTAGCTGGGCGTGGTGGCGCACGCCTTTAATCCCAGCACTCGGGAGGCTGAGGTAGGAGGAGCATTGTGAGTACGAGGCCGGCTTGGGCTACAATGCCAGTCCAAGGCTGGCCTGAGCTACATAGTGCAACCCTGCCTCAAAAAACCAGGGGTGGGAGTTTGGCTCAGTGACCTAAGCTCCTGCCTGACAGGCACAGGGCTGTAAGTTCAATCTCTGGTGCCACAAAAAAGAAAAAAAGAAAGAAAGAAAAGGGGTGCACTGCTTGCTTAGTTTGGAAGAGGTTTGTTCTTTAGCACTGCAAGCAAAAAACAAAGAAAACACTTTTGGGTAAAACTCACTTTAATATGTAATATTGTTTTTATGGTATCCTACATTAAATTCCTTTTCTTCAGTGTAAATGTACATCCTTCTTTCTGCTTTAGCAGAAGAAAAATGCACATAGCATGTATGACCTTTTGCTGTAGTCCAGAGGTAACTCAGCTAGGGCTGGGAGACGTTTTTCAGGGTGATGAATTTAATGTGATGGAAAGAGTAAAAGAACACGTCAGGCCTTCAAAGTCCCTGGGCAAAATCTTCTTTGGGAAACCATGCCAGCTGCTGACGGAACCTGCTGTGAGCTGCTCGGGACTCCCACCTCAGAAGAGGTGAAGTTGATGAACACTCCACCTATCATTCCTGCACTCAAAAAGATTATGAAAAGGACATGAAGCCTCACATTTACCTTTTTTTAAAAATTTTATTAATAATAATAACAATGATCAGAGTAAAGCAAAAGAAAGAGAACCATATTGGGCCTCAAAGACAAGACAGAAGAGAATCCCCCGTACTTGTTACATTGCCTGCTGTCACCTTCCATAGAAATGCTCGGGGTTGCTGCCCAGAGGCCTGTAAGATCTACTAAACAATACTAGCAAAAAGTTGGTTGATGTTCCTTGGTTGCTGTCAATTTAGCCAGACCTCCGAAACAGCAGGTTGTTGACAGCGGGGGCGGGGAGTGTATTTGTCCCTGATTCCAAGCCCACGTGCCGGTGTCCCTCCAGTCCAGCAGGCTGGGCCCCAGAAGGGGCCCTTCTCCTTCTCCTCCAGGGTCCTGAGGTCAGGACCCCCGGAAGGCAGTTCATTGGCGTCTTGATTGGTGCCTGAGCAGCTCTGGCGCCATGCGGGGCCCTTCTCGTTCTCCTCCAGGGTCCCGAGGTCAGGCTCCCGGAGGGCAGTTCATTTGCTTCCTGGTCCAAGTCTGCGCCGTTCTCACATTTACCTTTTGGACTGACTTCATTTGTCTGCGTCTCGGAAAGTTCAGGTCTACTGAAAAGAATGAAGAAAGGAGGAAATGTATGCAAGCTAACACTGGAAAACAACATCAGTGATTCTCCAGGGTTGTAAGACTTGGTTTTGCCCGAAGAACGCAGGGCAACAAAACAGCAAGGTCACTCTGCTGGAGACTTTGGTTAGCTACAACCTCCACCTCTGTACTCATGAAAAATAAATGCACATTTAATTAGAAAAGGTATTGAAACTTGCATTTGCCAGGCAACTTGGGCTTCTGAACTTAGGCATTACACAGGAAGTGTTCAGTAGATCTGAACTTTTGGTGAGGCAGATAAATGAAGTCAGCCCAAAAGATAAAGGAGAGGTGTATAGGATATGCTATGTACCCCCAAGTCCTCATACTTTTGATGGGGCTGAGTCTGATGCTTGTGATCAGTGTGTTGTCTAGCACCAGGATTAATGACGTGACTGCTACACACGCCCAGGGGTGGAGCTGAGATACAGTATAAGGGAAGACGGGTCTTCCTCTTGCTTGCTTCCCAGCTTCCACTCTCTCTCTCGCCAGCGCGGATTGCGGCTTGCAGCTTGCAGCCGCCCTGAACTGTAGCCCCGTCATCCCATGCTGCCTTGGAGCCCACTTTATGGACTGAAACTCCCGAGAATCTGTAAGAATAAACCTTTCCTTCCCTAACTTTGGGCGTCAGGTATTTTGTCTCAGCAACGAGCAAAAAGTAACTAAGACAAGAGGTAAGAGTAAATGCTTGCACTGACTGTCTGTAATAGGCACTCGTTTATGGACAGGGGCTTCTGTTTTAATGGAACAGAATATTTCATTGAACAGAGTTCACATGCTATTTATGTTTACAGGGTCCAATATAATAATTTGCTCCCTAGATGTAATAGACAATCAAATCATGGTCATGAATATTTTCACCTCCTTTAACATTTACCATTTTTATCTGCCACAAACATTCAAATGCATTCTACTTCTTTTGTGCTATTCTCTTAGTCATTGGTTATAAAATTTTATTTCAATTTTTCCTAAAATAAAATAAGTTGCCATGGGTCGTAGTTACACTACTTTTGTAGAACTGTAAATTCAATTCGTCTTGATTTCTCACTATGGTTTGGTAATTGTCGTGCAAATTCTCTTTTTAAGAGAATAGAGTAGGCCTCTCTTTCTATGAAATTTGGAGGCCAGGGGAGAAAACTGACCAGAAACAAACAGTCCAATAACATAAGCAAAATAGTGTCGGAATGAGATTAGGTCTACAAATACAGTTCGATAGCAATGGCTTTAGATCTAGCCACTAAAAGGCAATCTCTCAGATAAAAGAAAGCAGCCAAGGAAATCAGAATTTTAATCATCAGAAGAGAGAGAGAAATTTCTTCTTTTGGTGAGATGGAGACTGGCGGGCATATTTGTTCTTTTGCATAAAAATGTGGTTTAAGGCTAAATTCATCCATGTGAGGAACCACATCATGTAAAGGATAGCTTGTGATAAATTCATGAATCTAACTGTAGGCCACATTCTACCCATCGGTATGGCTTGATGAAATCTGACACACATTATCCATGCAGGCTGACGGGAAAACCTAGCAAGGCTGGTGTACAAAAATGCTCAAAGGGATAAGCATGGACTGGAAGAAAGAAGATTATCTTGATTCTCAGACAGCATGCTTGTCTCCAGAGGAAACTCAAAATGATCTTCAGAGAATCCATTAAGAAGAGAGTTTCAGAGCACTGCTGAATACAAGAGTAATATACACAGAGTAATTTACAAGAGCAATACACAAAGAGTAATGGCAGTGATGAATTCTTAGAAAACATCATTTAACAAGCATCATAAAAACCACAAAAAATATTCCAATATAAAATCCATAATAGATCCCTCTCATAAGAAATCCCATGTTGGAGGCAAATAATTTTATGAAGAATGTAAATGATACAACAGGTGAATGGATATACACTTGGCTCACTAAATGGAGGGTATATTTTTTAAAATTTCTTTGCTTTGTGCGGAAGCTACCGATTCAATACAGATCACCTAGCAGACCACAAAAGGCATGCTGTTAAACCAGATGAGCCGGTTCTTATATTATTTACACTGCAAATGGCCAAGAATGGAAAGTAAAGCCTGCAATCCCAGCACTTGGGAGCCTGAGGCAGGAGGATCCTTGTGAGTTTGAGACCGGCCTGGGCTGCAAAGTGAGCTCAAGGCCAACCTGAACCGTATATTAAGACCCTGTCTCAAAAAGACCAAAAAAAGGAAAACAATAATTGGAAAAGAAATCAGCAACTAAATAGGAAGGCATTAAAAAGCCTACAGCCATTAAAGCAGTCAACCACTGGATACAGGAATGGACCAAAGGGGCAAAAGAAGGAGACAAGAAACAGGAGGTTTGCCAAGAAGGAGGTGGATAACATGACCGAAATTCACTGCTGCAGAGTGAGGTCGGAGGGGACAGGGATGCTGAAGACTGTTCAGATGGTTTAGACACACTCCATCATCATGCTAAAAACATCTGGTCGGTTAAATACGTACACAAATCTAAAAGGGAAAACAAAAATGTCCAAGCTGTGGGAAGAAATCACACGAAAATAGCTTAATGACTTTGAGTCACAAAAATGCGTCCTGAAGACGCAAAGCACATAAACCTGAAAGGAGAGAAACAGACTCCCTGAAAATCAAGAGTTCTTGCATAACAGAAAGCATTGTGAAGCACTTTAAAAGCCGTGTTAAAGCCTGGGAATACGTAAAAGGGACTAAACCCAAAAGGCAATTATTTCTATTCTGCAAAGAATTCAGAAAAATCAATAAGTAAGAATGTCAAGGAACGAAATGTTCAAACAGTACACAAATGTGATTTACAGCAAAGGAGGTTGTACAACTAAAAATATTACTAACGTGTCAAGACACTAAGAATTAAGAAAGTATGCCTCAAAACACTGGGGAACTCTTATTTGACATCCTGTTCAAAATAAGGCAATAGTTAGGGTATCCAAGATCGTAGAAGAGGGAGTTCTGCATACTTTGCTGATACATCTTTTAATGTGATTCTTTTGGAAATACCTGGAAAGCTTCATCATGTACCTCACTGTGATCGTATAACCTAGAGTTTTCATACGTGCAGACGGTTACACACACGCATTCGCTGTGCAAGAAACCCCACTCGCAATGCAAGAGACGAAAAGCATTCTTTGCAAGTAAAGTTAAAAAACCCAAATATCAGCACATAGCTATTCAGTATAGAACTGTACAATAACAAAAAAATAAATGAATAGGTCTACAAAGGGGGAGAGATGAGAGAGAGAGACAAAGAGAGACAGAGAGACAGAGAGAGACAGAGAGACAGAGAGAGAGAAAGAGAGGGAGAATGGGAACAGAGAGACATAGAATATAGCCCTAGGCAAGTGGATAAGCAAATGTAGAGAAACAGGAGGAAAAAGATTGTAGCAGAAGACATAGTTTGATATTATCTATGCATTTTTAAAATGGTGAAACTATGGTAAAAACTGTCCATTGAAATGTGAAATGGAAAAAAATTCTCAACTACTGAAGTGCAATACATACTGCTAGGGAAGAAAAAAAAAAAAACAACTAAGAAATACAGCCTCCACTACAACTGTTTTTCCCTATTCAAAACCATACAATGTAATTTAAAAGTATATCTTTAGCAAACATGGTAAACAGTATGCATTAAATGAGATTTGGGTTTATGAATGATTCCCATATGACTCTCCATATATTTTTTATGCTGAAATACTTCAAAAAGTTTTAATTTAAGAAGCTAGGTTAGGTTTAGCAAAATATGTTAACGGCAGATTTAATTAAAACTTGGAAAGAAATCTGTTGCTGTTCTCTGCCCAGAGGAAACATTTCTGTTTGTATTTTAATATTTTCCTCTTTCATTTTCGTACTCACCAATCCATACCATCTATAGCATAACAAGGCCAAACAAAAGCAACTTCACATATAATTGTAATTTAATGTGTAATAATGTCAAAAGTCACTCCCTGTGGTGAGGACTTAAAAATGCAGGAATTGGGCATTCTCTCTCTCTCTCAAAAAAAGGACATTTCCTGAGTTACAATGTCTCAGAGAACAAAGTGGATAAAGCCAAGGCTGGAAAAGGTCAAGGCATAATAAAACCATCTCATTATGCGTTGACTCAAATGAGTAAACTTAAAGAGCATAGAAGTTAACAAAGACCTGCCGTCCGCTAACGGATGCGGCATAGTTCTTACTTCTCCCTTCTATTTTTTGAGACATGTTTTATGATATTTGCAAAGAAAAAAAAAACCCACAAAGACATGAATAAGCACCCGCCTATATGCAAAGGAAAAAAGGATAGAAAGAAACATACAAGAAACCAGGCAGGCGCGGAAGCCACTGTGCTAAATCCCCG
>RJWM01044890.1:0-13061 GCA_004363535.1 Dasyprocta punctata | reverse complement strand
GGGTCCTTCCTGCTCTTAAGAGAACGCGATTCTCAGCGGGGTAAACGGAGGCACCAGGAAGAAGTAACGAGGTCCCAGGCAGATGGGTGAGTGGGGTCCCCTCGGGCGCTCTCCTTGGTGAAAGTGAGTGGCGGCCGAGCCGGTTCGGGGAGCGGCACATTCGAAGCCCTCGGGGCGACGGCTCTGATACTTGTGTTTGAAACCACAGGCTCGAAGGCGGGCTTTGAGAGCTGGCCCTGCAGGGACTACTTAAATCCTCCTTGCACTCAAAAAGACAATGAGCACTTTTGCTGCCGCCTCGGGGTCACCAAAGTGGCCGCTCCACCCTGAGTCCTCGGTTGACGCCCGGGAGACTTGGAAGCCAGGGCGCTTCGCCGCCGCCGCCGCCAGAGGGCGCAGTGTGCGCAGCGTCTGCTCGCTGTAGCCTCCAGGGACTTCCCCACCCACCCGAGACCGGGTATCTTACTAGACACTTGAACCCCCGCAGGCCTTTTGCCTGTGAGTGACTTATAAACCCTCTCCAAATTCTCTAATGGCTTTGTGCGTCACTACAGTCAAAACCAAAGACCTTATAATGGGCTATACCTGTTCCGTTCAAGGAAGTCGCCGCCACCCACATGGCACGATAGCAATTTCAATATAATTTCAGGCTCCTGTCTCTGAGCCTGTCTTGACCAACTCTGGTCCACACCCTCCCTCTGCCTCTACTTTATGTCTACCTCATTTCCCATCACCCTCTCCGTGTCCCAAGTGGTTCACTCCCTAACCCATCTCCAGATGCCAAGAATTTTTCCGCCTCAGGGCCTTTGTACTAGAGTTGCCCTTCCCCAGGATACTTACATGGATTCCTCCTTCCTGCAGTCTTTCTTTAAACGTCACATTGCCAGGGAGGGCTCCCTTGACCACCCTATTTAGAATTGTAATCCTCTCCAAGCAGGTGAGCTGGTGCACACCTGTGATCTCAACTATGCAGGAGGCTGAGGCAGGAGAATCTCAAGCTCTATATAGACAACTTTGTGAGACCCTGTCTTAAAATTAAAAATAAAAAGGGCAGAGGATGTAGCTCAGTACTCTCTGGGTTGAACCCCCAGTACTGCAAATAAATACATAGCAATCTTTTGCACATCCCCTTACTTTATTTTCAGAGCCGCGACTTTCCCCAGCACATGACTTCTCAATATTGTGTTGACTGTCAGAATGTCTAGGAGGAAACTGGTGGCAGGATTGTGGCAGTCAGAAAGTACAGAGGGGAAGCACAGGTGGTGTGCACCTGTAATCACAGCATTCCGGGGGGCTGAGGCGGAAGGACTGCAAGTTCAAGCCCGGCCTGGATAACTTAGTGACTTATTCAGCTCCTTATCTCATTAAAAAAAAAAAAAAAAAAAAAAGTGGCCTGAGAGCTGTGACCTTAGAAGTTTGTTAATAGATAAATGCTGACTCTTCCAGGGCCAGGTTCAGTGCTGCGCCAAAACAGGCCGCCTACCTCCCAGGGTTGCTGCCTTGGTGGGATGGAGTTTAGAACACCGTGGGGCCTTGAGAGGAGCAGAGGGGGCTGAGGCAGGGGCGAGGGTGGGACCTGTAGCCTGGCAGGGCCTTGAAGGCCTCAGTGAGTTGCTGGGAGGCATGGGGAGTTTCGAGCAGGGGCACCTGGGTGGTCACACAGCACCATGGGGGACACAGAACCCGGCTGAACCAGGTGGGAGCGGGGCCTGGTGGCTGTGTGTTGTTCCAGGTCCCACAAGTACCCCCAAAGCTGTGTTCTGCTCAGATCTAGGACTGAGTAGACTGGGATGCAGATGTTTGGCACCAAACCCGGCCCATTTTACACACACACACACACCCCAAACGCCAATCACTGAACGAGAAGAGGAGAGCCTCCCCGTGGATCGGGCTTGGGGCATCTCTGGGGAAGGCTGCTAAAGGGAAGGTGCCTGTGGTCTGCGCACCTCTTACCTCTCAGGCTCGCCACGGGCCCTGTTCAGAAAAAAGTAGCATTAAACCCAGCGTGGTGATGCTCACCTGTAATGGCAGCACTCTGGGAGGCTGAGGTAGGAGTAGGAGGATTGCAAATCAAAGCCCAGCTAGGCAATTTAATAAGGACCCATCTCAAAAACAAAAAGCAAAAAGGGCTGGGGACGTGGCTCAGTGTAAAAGCTCTGGGAAGTGGCAAGAATGATGAGGTAAATGCTCTTGAAGTGAGGGAGAGACTTTTACAGGGGACTAATGATAGCATCTTTCTTTCTTTCTTTTTTTTTTTTTTTTTGCGGCACCAGGAATCGAACTCACAACTTCATGCCTGCCAGACAGGCGCTTAAGCCATTGAGCCAAACTCCTGGCCCTGGTTTTTTGAGGCAGGGTCACACTATGTAGCACAGGCCGGCCTTGCGCTCTTGTTGTAGCCCAGGCAGGCCTCGAACTCACAACACTCCACCTACCTCAGCCTCCCGAGTCCTGGGATTAAAGGCATGCACCACCATGCCCCGCTAATGATAGCATCTTTTGCTGTTGTTTTAAAAATGTAAACCCGAGTTTTGATTGACCTTGGGATCTACTTGTGGGTGTGGGCCTGCCATCTGCGCCCATCCTGGGCGTGCGGGTGCCTGTGTCTGTGTGGGTGACATGCACACAAACGTGGCAGCAAGGGAGGTGTGGGTGGGCACAGCCGAGGGCGGTGCACAGCTCCGTGTCAAAGTTGTCTGGCCTCTGCTGTATGGCACACACCCCTTCCCCTCCCAAGTGCCCCACTGTCACCCAGGACCCCTTGAGCTCCAGACCCTGCAGGGGGAACATGCAAAAACCCACTCGGAAGCCGGGCATGGTAGCACACTTCTGTGTTCAAGACCAGCCTGGGTTACAAGTGAGCTCAAGGCCAGCGTGAACTGCACAGCAACACCGTGTCTCAAAAAGACACAGACACACAGACACACACAAAATCCCACTCGAGCTCCAAGGTGTCACCACCTCTCTTGATGCCTTACTTGTACCTTCTGGTGCCCAGGTCCCTGTGGTCTTCAGCCCACTGTCCTCCTGGGTGGGCAGCAGCGAAAATCTCACCAGCCCCACCCACCTGACTCCACCCCACCCTGCCAAGCCCCCTCCAGCTGGGGGCTCTCGGAGGCCAGGAACAAAAGAGATGTGTCCACCCCCAAGAGCGAAGGGGCTCAGGACGGCTGCCATCTCTAACCACTTCCTTTCAGAAGAAAGTGAGGCAGAACCTTTGCCTCCCATTCACAAGGCCCTGGGTTTGAACCCCTGCCCTGCAAAAAGGTGGGCGGCGCTGGGTGTAATTCTTCAGCTTCTCCAGCTGTAAACGCAGGATGGACTTCAGGCTGGTTTTGCTGTCCTTTTGCTGGGGGTCTTAGAGAGACCCCGCCTCTGCTTCCTCCTGATCCCCACAAAGCCTTGGTAGCCCATAGTTCCTAGATTGTAGGAGCTAGCTAGGCACAGGACTCCATAGCCCGCTTTGGTCTGTTCTTATCATAATAATTTTTCCATTCATCCAGTGGCCAAGCCCCCTAGATGTTTGTGGGTTGGATTAAGACAGCGCTGAGAGCCCCACAGCCAGCTCAGGCAGAGCCACTGCTCCAGCACCAAGGACCCCAGAGTCTGTGTTTTGAATGTGTTTCCCAGATAACTTTCTATAGCTCATTACCAAGATCAGGGTGAAATGTGTGTTCTATAGGCCCTGTACCCTCTGAACTCGCAGAGGCCAGAGGCACAGGGATGAGAAGCAAAGTAACAAGACAGACGGGGGTCCCCAACATCCAGGATGGGAGAACAGCCAGCAAGGGCCATAACAGCCCACAGCACTATAAATTGCCCAGTCGGAGGCCCAGAAATCAACTGGTAAACATTTTTTATTTGCATGTTGGCTTGAGATATCGTCTCGAGTTCAAGAAGGCAGCGGAAGTGAAGTGTTGAGACAAAGGGATGTGGGAAAGAGAACCACCCCTCCCCATCTGCTGCCTCCCTTTCCAAGCTGAACACGCAGCATGGGCGACAGAACCCCACCATCTCAGTTACTTTCTTGATACTCCTTGGGATGCTAAAAGGAGTCGGTATTGAAAAAAGAAGTCAACGCACACACGATATAAAATACGTCAGAGGGAGGTAGACACCCAGGGGGCTGCAGCAGGGGCCCCCCTCACAGCTGGTCTTCTCGCTCTCCCTGCCCGCCCTCTGCCCTGGCCTCAGCCCTCAGCACCCTGAGGCTTCTGCCCTCCCCTGTGCCCGGTACTCTCTTGGGCAGTGCTGGCAGCCGGGGAGTGTGCCAGAGGGTTCTCCGGCACTTTGGAAACCACGAAAAGCGCCCAGGAGTTTGGAACCTCACTGTCTTGACTGGTTTCTGGCGCCTGGCTCCTGGGGCAGGCCCTGTGGCCCCCTGGGCTGTTGAAGACCCTGCTTCCTGGACAGACTGGGCTCCAGCCCCTTCCCTCTGGTCAGCTCTGGCCTCTGCCCTTTGATTATCTGCAGCTCCTGCTCCCTGGGAAATGGAGGCTTCTGCCCTTTGATTATCTCCAGCCTCTACCCCCTGATCAGCTGCAGCCTCGGGCCCCTGCGCAGCTGGGACAGCTGCCCCCTGAGCTGAGGGTATCACCTCCTCCTTCTTGCGACGCCTGAAGGAGGCCCAGGTGATCTTGGGCCTCCATCGTCTGGGGGAGCGCTCGGGCACGCCCCCATCTCCTGCACTGGCTGGGGCAGCCCCCCGGCTGGTGGATGCCTCATTTCTCTCTGCAGCCACGGAGGACTGGTGAGCCTCGTCCTCTGCAGGACCAGATCTTGGTGCCCGACCCTTAACCCTCTGCTTCAGCTTCCCCCAGAACACTGGGCTGGCATACTCTTGCCACCTGTCTGCCTTGGACAGCTGGGGCCCCAGCTTGTCCTCAAAGGCAGGCACGGGCGGGTGGGCGCTGTGGACGGCAGACGGCGTGCTGGGCTGCTCCTCCCCAGGCCAGAGGAAGGCCTGGACCAGCTCCTCATCATCCTCCCTCTCCAGGTCACTCCCCAGGAACTTGCTGCCCAAGTAACTGACCGGCATTCTTCGCCCCTTCCGGGCCCGCCCTGGGCCCTGGCCTCTGGAGGTCTCGAAATCACTGAACTCGCTGTCGCTAGCGTTGCTGCTGTCATAGGTGCCCACGACCAGGCGAGGCAGAGGAGTGACCACCTGCTGGACTCGCCTCCTGGTTCGAGGCTGTTTGGGTTTTTTGCGGGGCTGAGGCGGGTGCGGGGTGCTCCTCTCGATGATGCGTGCCACGTCCTCCAGGGTGCGGCCCTCTTCTTCCAGAAACTGGATCAGCCGCTCCCGAAATTCCGCTTCCTTGGTGGCAGGCTTGGAGATGACCCTCCACACGCCCCCGGCCAGCCTGACCTCCCGGGGGATGAGCAGGTAGTCCACGTCCTCCCCGATCTGCAGCAACCCCACCGTGGAGTCCTCCTCCTTTCGGAACACCTTGCCGATCTTCTTAAAGGTGCCCACGGGCTTCAGGGCTTCCACGAGGACGTCCAGATCCACGTCTTTGCAGACATCGGGGACGCTCCAGAGGATCAGGCAGTCGGGGGACGGGAGGAAGCCCCAGGGGAACCAGCCCCCCACATGGCTTTTCTCCAGAGTCTTTAAGATCTCCAGGGTGAAATATGGGATGGGAGCCCCTAGACCTGGGGGAAGAGGAAAGGAGGTCCCAGCAAAGCCGCCGGAAGAGCCGCGCCTCCCCAGCTCCCCAGGGATGGGGGGCTCACCTCGCCCAAGATCGCCCCCTGCAACAAGTCCAGCCCCGGCCGAGTCTTCTCCCCGCAAGGATTTGGGGCAATCACTTCCCAACGTGCTCACGTGAGCCGGGGTGAGGTCAGGGCCGAGGCTCCGAACCCACCCTAAGGTGCCAACGTGGTGTCCCGGCTCCAAGATGGGGCGCCCGGGCTGCGGGAGCTTCTTCCTGCCCCACCCCCCCGTTCCGGAGCCAGGAACGCGACTGGGCACGGAGGAACTGACGGAGGAGGTGACTTCGGAGACAAAGACGGCTCCGCGTGGCGGTTTCGCAGGCCCAGGCGCCCGAGGCCTTCGGCGCAGCCCCCAGGAGGGTCTCCGCCCCCGCCGGGTGACCTTGGCGCGCCCCCGCGGAGGGGCGCACGGGCAGGAAGTTGCGCGCCCCTCCCGAGCCAGGCCCACCTCCCCTTCTCCGCTTACACCCAGACTGACAGGGGGGCTGTCCACTCCCGTCGGGGCGGCCTCCTCCCCTCCCCCAGGGCTGTGGCCGCGCCCTGGGCCTCGCTGGGGCCCACGTCAGCGCCTTCCCCCAAGGCTGTGCTCGAAGCTGCCATCTAAGGCCCAGGTTTCCGTGTGCTAATGGAGCCGGCCCTTGAGAGCCGTGACACCGACCAGTGCCATAAATTCACTGGCCTGTGGACGCCAACGCTGCCCACCTCATACCCAAGCGCGTAGGCAGAGATGGTAGAGGGTCTCCCAGCCCTGTTTCCTGGCATGGCGCTTGCTATAATTCGTGCTCAATAATCTTTCTTTCTTTCTATAATTCGCGCTCAGTAATCTTTCGTTCGTTCTTTCGTTCTTTTCCTTCCTTCCTTCCTTCCTTCTTTCCTTCCTTGGAGACAGGGCCTTGCTGTATAGCTCAGGCTAGGCTTGAACTCACTATGTACCCCAGGCTGGCCTTGAACTTGCAATGATCCTCCTGCCTCAGCCTCCCGAGTGCTGGGATTACAGGTGAACTCAGAATCTCGCACTTGCCAGGCAGTGTCTTTATGCCACCGAGCTATAGCTCCAACCCCAAGACAGGTACTTTTTCATGCTGCACCCTTTTGAATTACCTGGATTCTCAGCAATCAAAAATGTTAATTAGCCAAGTGTGGTAATACTGGGATTACTGGTGTGCCCCACCAAGCCCCGCAATAAACACTTTAGAATGAATGAATGAATTTAAATGCTCGCCCAAGGTGAAATGCTGTTCAGCTAAAGATATGCTTATAGTGAAGCCACAGAGCCCTAAGCGGAAGCTCAGATGTTTGCACCAGGTATTTAAGTGCTGGAGTAAAGGACCCGGCAGTGTGTGAACCACGGCCAGTTCTCACGGCCTGGGTAACCCGGTTAGAACAGCAGGCTCATCGCATGCCTGGCTGAATACAAATAGACTCCAGCCTCCTGCTCCCCCCTTGCTACTGAGATATCCCCACCCAGCAACTGGGAGAAGGGGGTCGTTTAAAAACTAAGGTCAGATTTGTCTCTTCTCATTTTAAAAATGTCCGTCTCACTCAGATTAAAAATCAAAGCCCTCAGCACAGCCCACACCTGCTGCAAAATCTGCCTCTCTCTCCTCCAGCCCTTTGCCTCAGCTCCAGTGGCCAGGCCTGCTGCCACTGCGTGCCCTTTGCCCGTGCCTCCCCTCCCCAGTCAGTGTGGGCATGGTGCCAGTAATTCAGGAAGGAAGCACAGCTACATCCCCAGCCCTTTTTTATTTTTTTATTTTGAGACAGTCTCTTGAAAGCTGTAAATGACCCAAACCAGGGCAGGGACTTGTGATCCTCCCGCCTCAGCCTCTCAGAGGGCTGGGATTACAGGTGTTCATCACTGTGTGCCTGCCTACAATTGTTTGGGTTTTGGTCTCTGTTTGTTTTGTTTTGTTTTGTTTTGTTTGGTAAAAATTTGAGCATGGGTGCGAGGCAGACAGAATCATCCCAGAAGTCAAGATTCTAAATGTCCGACATTATAAAAATCGCCCACCCCTGAGCAGTTCCGCTGTGAATGTCTTAAATCGCCCAGACCTCTGGCAAGCAAAACCCTTCTGCAGCCACCCCAGGAAATAAAAACCCGATGAACACAGTTCCCACTTTTTATTTCTTTAAAAGAAATGAAAAATCAGAAAAGAATGGAGAAAGAAAGCAAAACGTGGCCCACCCCATACAAGCTATCCTTCATTGCTATTTTACATTTATATATATATTTTTTGTTTGTGTATTTCATGTGAGGAGTAAGGTTTGTGGTAAGCCTTCTTCCTGGGTGACATTTATAAACTGGCACAGTTACCAGATTCATTCCTAGTCTTAAATGCCCAGAAATCTAAGTACCCTGCCCAACATGGGTAAGATACAAATTATCCACACTTCTGAACCAGATTCCAGTGGGTTAGCTGCCAGAGCCAGAAGTAGGATCTGGAAAGATACAGCAAGAAGCAGCACTATGGTCAGCACACTGGCCATTCACTGTGTGAGGTCCCTTTCTTCATAATCCAACCTATCAAATCTGAAAGCTGGTGGGTGCAGAAACGAAACCAGTAGTATAAGGGCATCATTCATTCATTCATTCATTCAGCACCTTTCTTGACATTAGTGGTTCTCATTTCCGGTGTGCATTAGAATCATTGGGAGAAGTTTTAGAAATCAGTTTCCTGAGTCCAACCCGCTGAATCAGAATGTCTTAGAGTGAGGGTGGGGTGCTGCACTCTTTTTTTTTTCTTTTTTTATACAGGGTCCTGCTATGTAGTGCAAGCTGGTCTCAAACTCACTACATAGCTCAGGATGGCCTCGAACTCACAGCAGTCCTCCTGCCTCAGCCTCCTGAGTCCTGGGATTACAGGCTTCCACCACCATGGTAAGCTACACTTTTTATTCCAGATAAATTGTTCCACTTTTCACTTCAGCCACTGGAAAATGACCTGTGTTATAGTTTGCATCTGGGTGACCCCACAAAACCTCATGCAGTCATGGGGACAGGGTTCTAGAATTTGTGATCCATTCATGGTCCAATGCTGTGATTGTGGGTGTGAGTGCTACCCCCACCGTAGGGTGAGTAGCCTACACATTTCCCTCTGTGCTTCTCCCTTTTTGTTCTTGTTGCTTTTGCTGTCTTCCACCTCCATTAACTGTTCCTCTCTGCCATGTGCTACTCTGCCTTGGAGTCAGCCAAGTATGAACTAAAAGCTTCACAAACTGTGAGCTAAATGAACCTTTCCCTCCTTAATTTGGGTGTTGGGTATTTTGTCTTAGTCGTGAGAAAAAAGTCACCAAGACAGCCGGAAATCTGGGGAAGTCAGTGGATAAAAGAAAGCTGTATCTTTGTGTCTCTTTAGCCATGCAGGTCTGATAAGACTTTTTTTTTTTTTTTTTTTTTTTTTGTACCAGGGATCAAACCACAACCTCACAACCTCACACCTGCCAGCCTCAGACTGACTGAATGAGGGACAGGAGTAGAATGTCCTATCAGTAGGTGTGCCCAGAGCCAGGGGTTTACAAGGAAGGCCAAAATTGACAAACAGCTACAAATGTCTTGACCACAGATTTGTAAGCAGTTCAAACATATGTCCAAGGATGGCAGGAAAGCTTGACCCCAGCCAATGCACAAAAAGAAAGGATGTTAAAGCTGCTGCTGGAGGACCAGCTTGGGAAACGGGCAGAACTCGGGGGCTTCAAGGCTTCAAGGTTAAGTCAACCAAGTGAACTCTCTAAAAATCCTTTTGGTTTCTCAATGCCTGCTGGAGTGAAGGACTTAATAGGCATCCATTGCAGGCCCTAGGAAGGGTCTTTTGCCTGCACCTCTGACCACTTCTCTAGGGAAGACCTCTGTGAGAAGAGCAGCAGTTTTTCAGAGCCACACACAAAGCAAGTTCCTCCGCTGTGGCGAGCAGGTGGCCTCCTGGTCAGCCACGGCTTCTTGACATGAGCGAAATAGGGTGGTTCAATCCAGACGAGTCTGCGTCAGAGGCACCGTAAAGGGTGTCCTTTTGGAAGACAGGAAATGGCTCTAGACTTTCTAAGGACAGGATTTCTGGAAGGGCCCAAACCCAGAGAAGTCTGAATCACCTCGCCACCAAGAAAGAGGTGGCTCTCCCCAACCTCAGGGTGGTGGTGATGGCCAAGCCTGACCTTGAAACCTTTCTTCTGAGACAGGAATCCCCGATGCATTCTTTCTGGATCTGCTTGAGTTGTCCTCGGTGCTGGCAAGAGACCTGCAAAACCTCAGAATCTGGAATCCAAGTTTCTATCCCATCTCCTGCAAACCCCTACAAGTGCCTGGGGCAGCCCAGGTCTTCATGGCAATTGTGGGTTTTGGGGGGTGGTCTCCCAGGTATTAGACATAGTTTGCTGGTTTTTGAGAGCCTTCCTTACTCAGAAATCACCTTTACTTCCTTCAGTAACACCCACACCCGTACTCCTGTGTCACCTGCACACTCTCAAATGTTGCCCACAGTTTCTCCAGTGTTACCCACCAGCACTCTCACTGAAGGTGTTCCGGAAATAGTTGTTGGTTGGACAAATGGATGACACATCCATCCTCAGCTGGGTAGGATCACTCAGCTCTTACCTATGTCTGTTCAGATAATATCTCCACTCACTGAGCTGTGTCCAAGGCTCACAATTATTACCCACTTACTGTAAGACCCATGAAGGCTGGGGTTTGCACCGGTTTTGTTCCCTCAGTACCCTCAGTTTAGTTCAATGCTGGGACATAGTAGGTGTGCAATAAATATCCAGAGAATGAATGAGAGGAGAAAGGCACAGCAAGCACTCAGTCAGGTGTTTACCACACCCACGCAGCTGTCTGTTCAGGTGCAAACACACATTCACACCAAGTCAGATGTCACCTGTGCCACTCAGAGGCACTCACTCTTACTCAAAAGTCACCCACTCGCTGAAGCAATGCCCAGCCCACAAGTTCCCCACACCCACTGGCATCGCCCGAACTTACTCAGATGGTGCCCACCCCTCCCCACTGCCGCCCTACCCAGGTGACAGCTACCCTCACGCACAAGGCCCCCAGGCACAACTGAGGTCACCTCACAGTTTCTTGGCAGAGGCATGGTGCCATCACCCGCTTTTCTTGTGCTTCTGGCTTCTCTTGCCATCTGCAGCCTTGTTCTCCTCTGGGGAGTCCAAGGGTGGCGCCGTATCCACCGTCGCAGTGGCCTCTGCCTCCAAGTTCTCCCAGGGCAGGGGCGCATAGCACTGCCTTGCCAGCAGCTCTCTGGGACCTGCCGCTGTGAGCACAGCTCCTCCCTCAGCACCTGGGCCGCATCCTCCACCGTCCTGCCCTTGTTCTGAAGGAAGAGGTTCGGCTCGGTCAGGAATTCCATGTCCTGCCTCTGGGGCACGCACACGGCTCTCCACACCCTGCCACCCTTGCGTTTGATCTCCCTGGGGCTCACGGCATAGTTGAGGTCCTCAGCCAGGCTGATGACGGCAGCTTTGGCTCTCTCTTCCTCCAGCAAGGCTTTCCCAGCCACTTCGAATTTGCCCAGAGGTTTGGGGGGGGGCCCTGTGATCTCCCCAAACTCCTCACGGCTGAAGTCCTCCGGGATCCTCAGGATCATCAGGGACTTGTAACTGTCTGCCTCCAATGCTTTGCAGCCGCGCTTCAATAGCGAGGTGTCTTTCACACCCAAGAGCATCCTGCCGAGCTCCTTGAGGCAGTCGCCTGCATGCTGCTGCGAACTTGAGCTGCCTCGGGAATCCCCAAAATGATCCAGGATGCCCCGATCTCTTTCCAAAGGCCACATGAGCATGAACCTCACAGGTAGAGGCCACCCACAGACCCAGCTGGTCCAGCTCAGTCAAGGTGCCCCAGCCCCTGCGCTCGGGTTGCCACGGTGCTGCCTCCCTGACAGCGCAACCGTGGGAACTCTCAGAACTCACGTGTGCCAGGGACTCAGGGGCGGGGTCTGCCAGCTGACTGTCCGAGTCAGGGAGGGCCCGAAGACGCTGTGTCCCCTTTACCAGTGGAGGTCTCCAAAGTCTCGCAGGCCCCGATGGTCTCAGCAGATGCAGCCCTTAGTGCTCAGTGGCTGGCTAAGAGGAGGATGTGGCTGCCACACATGCTCTGCAAGGATGGCACCTCCTTCTTCCGCCTTGCAGCCCTGCAGTTTCTGTAGAAACCACTAGAGCTTCACTTCTGTCATTGACCAGCCCTGCTGCCTTGAAATCACAGTCTAAAGAGGTCGTTTGGAGGTGAGAGTTCAGCTACCCACCTTCAGAAGTATCTGCCCTTCCCCTCTGAGAACAGGGCTGATTCCAGGGGCCAAGAGAATAAGGAAGATATAAAATGAGTCCGGAACATCTTTTGGGGGTCAGAAAGTTAGGAAATGTTCAAAGAATGATGAGCGCCCTGGAGGACACAGGAGCCTGCTTGACGTCCTGCTGGCCAACTCTGAGATGATTTGAACACCAATAAGAGTAAGATTATAACCCATGAGTAAAATAAGAATCTGAGAGTCCATACAGGTATAAATGAATGGAAAATTTGGTGAGGAATGTGTACTGTTTCATTGTCTCAAAAGACCTACCCCTAGACCTCTGAGACACCAGCCCTGCATCCCGAGTGTTGGGGATCGAACCCAGGGCTTAGCGCATGCTAAGCATCCACAGAACCCCCAAGCTACACCCCACTCCCTGGGAGAAGTCATTCCGAGACGGAATTCTGCATCCCGAGGCCAGCAGCGCTGAGACAATCGCCGAGAAACCAAGTCATACTCTTCATGCCCTTGTGCCTCTGGACCCAACCAATCCCAAAACAACACTCTTTGAAACTATTTATTAAATATTTTTATTGGATTACAGCATATGTAGTGGGAAGTTCACAGATTATAAATGAAACCCCATGAACTGAACACATTGCATAACCAGCAACCAAATCGATAACTGATCCCCAGAAAGACACAATGTGCTTTCTCTGGGTCACTGTGTGCTCTGGAGGACAGCCACTGACCTGATTTCAACAGCTTAGATTGTTTGTCTGCTTTGGTATCTTACATAAATGAATTGAATACTATGTGCTCTGTGTTTCTTGGTGTACCTGTCTGTTGGCAAATGCTTAGCTCTTATAAATATCACAAGTGTCACCAAGTGTTCAGACCACTTTACACTCCCACCCACCTGTGTGCAGAGGTTCCAGTTTCCCTGCCTCCTCTGCAACACTGGGTATTGTGAGACCTTTCCACTTTGGCGGTTCTGGGATGTAGCTTATTGTGGGGTCTCCTAAGTAGAATCTCATGTTTTGAATTTGAACATTGTTGACAACCAGGGACATTGAGGATTTTTTTCAGATGCTTATTGGCCATCTGGATAAT
>RJWM01044889.1:0-13050 GCA_004363535.1 Dasyprocta punctata | reverse complement strand
CAGGCAGTCCCTGTCACCTGAAACTCAACAGACAGACAGACAGACAGGCAGGCAGTCCCTGTCACCTGAAACTCAACAGACAGACAGACAGACAGGCAGGCAGTCCCTGTCACCTGAAACTCAACAGACAGACAGACAGGCAGGCAGGCAGGCCCTGTCACCTGAGAAGCTGCGCACTCAGGGCCTGTTACAGTCACAGCTGAATTCAGGGATTTGGGAAGCCAGGCGGCTGGCGCCTCCTACCCGGTTAGTGTGAGCTGGCGGGCAGTCATCCAGCCTGACACCGAACGTCCCTGTAGCAGCAGGCTTTTTTTCAAATGTCTTCCTCACGATACTCGGAATGCCTTTTCTCCACGTGCCTTTGTCTTTTGGGGGACTGGTATCATCTTTTGATTGTTATTGAAAACAAAATAGCACAAAGAAAATGAAGAGTGTTTAAATCATGAATTTAAAAATCTTTACCAAAATTTTTTTTTTTTTTGTACTGGGGATTGAACTCACAACCTCACGCCTACCAGGCAAGCGCTTGAGCCACTGAATTAAATCCCTGGCCCTGTTTATCAACCTTTACAAAACTTGGAATCCTATAAAATATCCCACATTTATGAAAAATATTTTCTTCCCACTATGCCACTCATTTTAACCTTCCAGGCTACTTAACTTTTATATGCACAGTGATTCTTTAAATCAACAAGAAAGCAGAGTCAGTGTGTCTGATTTTAGCAAAGGGAAAAACACTGGTGTTTCTACAAAACAATAGTACCTGTGTCCTCTGAGTCATCTGAATTTGCAGTGTCCCTTACGTAAGTATTACGTTCTCCTCCCTGTCTGGATTATAGAAACTGGGGTCTCGCCTGGAAGCCCACTGTTTATCTGGCAGATCTGCCCGATCAGCTGACATCAGTACCTTTACTGAGAAGTTTCCTTTCGGACTCTTCCTTCGGGGAGTGTGGGCTTTGAGTCTTCATCTCTGATTTAGCGCGCAAAGTCTGCCTGATGCTGAGACTCTGGCGAGGTGTTTTTGGCAACTGTTCTGCTCTGCTGCTGGAAGAAATGGACATTCATGAACACTTTCCTATTTGACACCCAAATGAACTACAGGCACAATGCGATTCTCACCTCATCAAACTGTTATACTCCTTTATTCTTCGGCTAATGAGATCTCTGTTAGTGACTCCAGTGTCCTACAGAAGGAACAGACGGTAGTATTAGAAAGTCAGTTTCAAGCATAAGGGTGCGGTGTTTTCCTTGAAGCTTTCCGCTGCACTAATGTGCCTGTTCATCTGAATACTCTCGTTTATTCTCGGGGGAGTCATTTCAGAGCCTCTCCTGCGCGTCGTGTGACAAGTGTTCCAAGAGCCTCCTTCCACTGCCAAGAGTTTTCTGATTATTTTCTGTATTTGTGCAATACTCAGGATAGTACCAGCAAGGAACAAGTGTTCAACACTGATTGATCTGTCATTTTTCGTAACTTGGGAGCAGAGAGCCCATTTTTTCTCTAACAGTGGGAAGAATGGTCAGCATTAATCTTTGGATAAAAGATGGAAAAATACTGCCAGAATTTGTTAATGATTGATTTGTAGGAGTGGGGAGGATGACAGTCAAGTCATATCATAAGTTGTAATTAGGTTATCAAGAAAAGCTCAAAATTTGTTTTTTTCTTTAAATTCCAGCAAGTCAATGCTTATAATATACTGCATGAGTAGAACATGACGGAATTTTTTGGGTATTGATATTAATCATATACTGACATGTATCTTCAAATTTTTAAACACATGTCTCATTTTCAATGAAATGAAAGACATAGTTTACAAAGAAAACTGGTTTTGGAGGAAAACATTCTTGAATTTAAATTTACTACCCTTCCAGGGCCAGGAATGTGGCTCAGTGGTAGAGTGCTTGCATAGCACACACAAGGCCCTTACAGTCTGTTATGGGGGGATTAACTTTTCTAGGCGAGAGATTGCATGACCAAGACCCAGAATGAGAATGCCTGGATTTATTCCTAGCTTTGACACTTACTGTATGTGACCTTGGGGAAATTACTTAGTTGCTACTTTGAGACAGTTTCCTTGTTTATAAAATGGTGATAACAATATTCATGTGGGTTGTTGAGATTAATTCACGTAAAATGTTTAAAATAGAGCCTGCCATATAGTATGTGTTCAATGAACTATTTTCTTCATCTATAAATCTGGGAAAAATATCTGTCTTAAAATTAGATGATAATACTGGCTAACATTAAGTAAATGCTTATTATATGCTGGGCACTATGCGACATTTTTCACAAGCAATATACCTCATGCAATCCTCAAAATAGTCTTATGATTAAATATTTGAGGAAGTTCTTGTTTTTTGAGATAAGGTTTCCTTATGCAGGTTGGTTTCGAACTTGAGATTCTCCTGCCTTAGCCTCCTGAGTGCTGAGATTACAGGCGTGCCCTACCGGCTCCTGGTACCATCCGTAGGAATTTTAACTGGGACGCTCTCTCCCTAACAGAATGACTAGCATGTAACAGGTACTTATAAAACAGGAACTCATGAGTTTAAAACTGAAATCTTCATTTGCAGTCTTACTCTGTTTAATTTACAAAATTCAGGTCTGATGCTTTATATGGGGAACAGCTGTAGAATGAAGGTTGTATTGATAAGGCTTTGGTGTTAATTCTTAACCACAAACAAGGCAGGGGGTGCACTACCAGAGGGAAAAAAACCAGTTATTTTTCTCATGGTATACAGATTTTCATATTTGAATTGGGATAATAGGAAATATAATCTGTATGGCTTTACAGTTCATGTAGGTGTTCCTGAGTACAGTAAGCAGGAGAAAAGAATTTTGTGCACTTCTTTTGGTTATAAAAGGCGTGAAAAGGTTATGTAAGGCAAATAGCATTAACAATACAAAGAAAAGGAAGTACTCCGAACAAAAATTTGATTTCATCATTGCTAGAGTATCTCAAAGTTTAGAGTTATACAGACTTTATAAAGTACTTTCACTGTTGAAATTGCTGCCATAGAATTTTTTTTTTTTTTGGTGGCACCGGGGATTGAACTCATGCCTACCAGGCAGGCGCTTAAGCCGCTGAGCCAAACCCCCAGCCCCAGTTTTTTCTGAGGCAGGGTCGCACTATGTAGTTAAGGCCGGCCTCGCGCTCACGTTGTAGCCCAAGCCAGCCTCAAACTCACAATGCTCCGCCTACTTCAGCCCCCAGTGCTGGGATTAAAGGCGTGTGCCACCACGCTCGGCAGAAATATTTTCTCGATGGCTGTAAACCGGAAATTCTCAAGTCTTTAAACAGGATTTTTGATGATATTTATTTTCTTAGAAAAAAATCATTATACAACAGGCTATATTTTTGCCTGTATAATTCCATTAATAAAAATCATCAGTATTTCTCTGCCTTTTATAGTAACTTGTTTTGATAAGTATTTTGAATATATTTTAAACCCACAACAATCTTGTTTTCTGAGATCACAAAACAGATCCGCCAGGCACAGTGGTGTATTGCATGTGAGCCAGCACTCAGAAACTGAAGCATATCCAGGTGTGGTGGTGCACATCTGTAATCCCAGCACTCAGGAGGCTGAGGCAGGAGAATCACTACAAGTTCAAGGCCAGCCTGACCTACATACTGAGTTCAAAGATAGCCTGAACTACACAGTGAGACCCTGTCTCAAACAACAACAACAAAAAAAAAAAAAAAAAAAAAAAAAAAAAAAAAAAAAAAAAAAAAAAAAAAAAAAAAAAAAAGCTGAAATAGGAGGATAGTCTTGAGTTCAAGAGCAGCCTGGGTTATGAAGTGAACCTGAAGACCAACTGCAACTATATAATCAGATCCTGTCTCAAAAAATAGCAAAATGAGCCAGGCGTGGGGGCACACACCTTTAATCCCAGCACTGAGGAGGCTGAGGTAGGTGGAGTGTTGTGAGTTCAATCAAAGCTGCCTTGGGCTACAATGTGAGTGCAAGGCCACCCTGAACTACAAGGTGCAACCCTGCCTTGAAAAAACTAGGGCAGGGAGTTTGGCTCAGTGGCTTAAATGCCTGCCTGGCAGGCACGAGGTTGAGAGTTGGCTCCCCAGTACCGCAAAAAAAAAAAAAAAAAAAAAAAAAAAAAAGAAAATTTGCTCATAAAGGCACAGCTGACCTTTTCTATTTGTAAGTCCTGCATCTGTGGATGCAACCAACCTGGGACTAAAACACTTGCAAAAAATCTACATGTGTACTGAGCATGTATAAACCATTTTTTCTGTCATCCTTTCCTAAACACTGTGGTGTAACAATTATTTGTTTAGCATTTACACTGTATTAGGTACTGCAATCTAGAGATGATTTCGTGTACACAGGAGGGTTATATGCAAATACTATGCCACTTTATTCCAGAAACTTGAGTCCAGACAGATTTCGCCATCTGTGAAGGATCCGAGAACCAATTCTCGGCAGATCCACAGGGATAACTAACAACGACACGACTAGGATCGGGGTCTCCTGCCTGACTCCCTGCGTCTGAGAAGGTGGCAGAGTGCAAATAGCCTACTTTGCTAGTGCAGTCCCAGTGATTTGCAGTAAGTCGTCCAGCTGAATCTTCCTTCTGATTGTTTTGTAAATGAAAACAGCATCTTTTAATTTTTTACAGAATTTTTTACCCTTTCTTTCCGTCTTAGGGAAGATGCTGAGGAAGTGCCAGTATCTAGCATGCTCTCCTTAACACATACCTCTTCGTTCAGGTTGCTGCTTTCCTGGATGGTCTTGATCCAGGCCAACATGTCATCTCTGTCCTCGGCCTGGAACAAGCACTCGCAGTCGGATGTGGTGAGCCGAAACACGTTTTTCCTCTTGGTCTCGCTGTAAGAGATGTCTACCAGGCAGGCATTAACACTGATGGGCTGCTCTTCTTCAGACGGGGTTGTCTGCTCTCTTTTATCTTTGTACAAGTAGAGTGAGTGGCCTCGAAGTACAACATACATCTGTTTCCAGGGTCGAATACTTCCACCGACTCGCTAGAAAACAGGAAGTGGTTCACAGTAAGTGTCATGTAGCTAGACCTCTGCCGCTCAGCAACACCCTCAGTGTGTGTGTGTGTGGAAGGGAAAAACTAGAGGGGAAACCAAGGTAGGTGAAGTATCCATAGCAAAACAAAGATAGCAAAATCCCAACTTTAATTCAATTGGGAAGATAAAATGAACAAAACTAAAATAAGTGTTGTAATATATATATATATATATATATTTAAAAATCGAAGAGACTAGGAAACAAAAAAAGAAATTAGGAATCTTTTTGAATAAGCCTAAGACTCAGGCAGGATGTGGTGGCACATGCCTATAATCCCAGCACTCAGGAGGCTGAGGCAAGAGGATTGTTGTGAATTCCAGACTAGCCTGGGCTACAAAGTGAGTTTAAGGCCAGCATGAACTGCAGAGTGAGACCCTGTCTCAAAAAATAGGGCTGGGAATTTAGCTCAGTGGCATAAATGCCTGCCTGGCAGGGGCAAGGTTGTGAGTTCAATCCCTGGTACCAACAATAACAAAAACAAAAAAACAAAACAAAACAAAAAAAACAAATAGTGACTCAATCAACTTCTTTTTTTTAACTGTTTAAGTCTGTGTAACAGCCTGTCTCACAGAGATGAGAGTGCCAGAATAGGTTAGACGGACTCAATCCACTTTATGTGGTAAAGCAACAATAACCATATCCAAGACAGCTTTCCTTAAAATTTTAAAATTATTTTTGGCAGCATCAAAATGTTATTATAATGTTTATATATTACAGAAAATTCTTATTGTAAAAATGTATTGTACTGGAATCTATATTTTTTTAACCATTTTTTATTTTAAAACCAAAGAATAAAAACAATGATACAGAATTTCAAAACAAAATAATAGGAAATTAGCACTGGTTAACGTATTACATATTGGTATCTTCAAAGTAGTTGTTCAGATTACAAGATACAGGCATGAAAAAATGATCAAATAAAGCACAAACTTCTTTTTGATGAAGAGATTAGTTGTACAGTTATCTATCTTGCGTATCTATGTGTGTGTGTGTGTGTATATATATATATATATATATATATATATACACACATACATACAGGCATATAACCTTTTCCCTTCTCTTTTCTCCTTTCCCCTAGCCCAGTCTTCATTTTGAGCAATGTCTTTCCCTTTTCCTTTCACAATACCTATTGTACATTTTGGACCTTATTTACTCTTTCAGTTTTTTACACTGGGGAGATAATATGGTGTTTACACATGCGAATCTGATTTATTTCACTTATGAGTATGGTCTCAAGTTGCATCCATTTATTTATAAAAGCCTCTAGTTTATCATTCTTTATAGCTTAGTAATACTCCATTGTATAAAAATACCACATCTTTTTTATTCATTCCATGGCTGATAGTCATTTGGGTTGTTTCCAAGATTTAGCTATTACAAATTGTGCTGCTCTATAAACATGGGTGCACATATATCGCTGTGGCATGATGTTTTCAATTCTTCTGGGAAAATACCCTGAAGGGGAATAGCTAGATTAAATGAGACCTCCAATCCTAGTTTTTTGAGAATCTACCTTTAGTGAAATGTATACGAATATTTTAATATGTTTATATAAATCAGTATTTATAAATAAAATAAAAAATTATGAAGGGAATGGAAAAGAACAAAGAGACGAGTAACTATTTTTAAATTAGTAATACAGAGAATTGTCACTTCACAAAGGCCTAATTGTGATAACCTACGGCTAGTACAGAGACAAGGCAACAGTGCCTTTTTAAATACTCAGATGTCTTTTCCACATTGCCAAAGTATAATCTGTTCTGCATGTAGCTGATGCTTAGGATGAAATGAAAAGTATAAAGCTAGATCAATGATTAAGGTCTTCTTTTTTTCTATCTTTCTTTCTTTCTTTTTTGCCTTTATAGAGAAGTGATTTTTTGCACATTCAGTCTGGGTATCTTCCCATTTTTTGAACACGCTGTTTAATTTGCCAGGGCCCGGCCCTCTGAAAGCTCACAGGAGCTGGGAAGCTGTGGTACCTTTCCCTTATCGGTGATGAGGGGTCGGAACTGGAGCCAGCCTTCCTTGGCAGCATCACTGAAAACCTCCGAGGAAGAGCCTTTCCTGGACCCAGAGTCTTCCGATGACTTCTGGCTGTCTGTGATCTACAGAGAAGGTCGAGAATACATCGACATTTTTAACAGTTACCTGAGAAAATTTAACAGTTTTAAAAAAATACAAATGCTGTAGTATGCTCTTTCTTCTCTCACGAGTTCATGTCTTAGTAGGAAATAAACAATTTTAAAAGAGAGGCAAGAAGATGATGAACCTGTGATCTGTGCCATTTGGAGAATGAAAATGTGAGAGGCAATCATGAAGGAGTGAGCAGCAACTATAAATTGATGGTGCTGAGGCAAAGCCTCTCTGAAAACTAACACCAGGTGACATCTCCCGAAAGGGGCCAGTTATGAAAGGCACTGTTCGTCTCAGATGTTCTGAGCCATGACCAACTCGGGGAAAATGTGCATTTAATGGATGCATATTCATCATTAGCATTTTAAACATCCATATTGAATGTGAGGGAAACAGCTAACTGCAATTGTTTAGGGTGTGTAGGCCACGACAGGGAGAGTAAAGGAAGCCTTTAAGTGAGGAACCGGGGAGCAGCACTGTCTGCCTTGTGGGGAATGGACGTGAAAGAGACAAGCATGAGGAGTCCTGACGCTGGAGCAACCGAGGGCAGAGGTGAAGGTGGCATGGACTAAAGCACTGTAGCACAAAACGGAGGGACTGTAAATGTGCCGGCTGTGCGGGAGTGCACAGGATGTAGAGCGGGGGAGAATGAAACAGAAGAAACAAGGGCAAAGTCTAGAACTGGCTCGAGCAAGTGGGCACGTGGACCTGAAGTAAGACCGAAAGCTCTCAGGGATAGACCCGTCTGGGGTCATGAGTCTGCTGGCCACGCAAACCCTGAACTGCTCACTAAATATTCAAGTCGGAGTGCCCAGTAGGCAGTAGCTCCTATCAACTGCAGTTTGGGACGAGATCAAGGTTAGCTATGCAAACTAGGGCAGACTTCTGTTCAGATCACAGACAAAACCAGGGTCAGTAAAGAAGGGTTGGAACAGATTCCAGGCATGGCAACTTTGTGCATATTAGGCAGAGGCGGGAGGGCCAGCAAAGGAGGCAGTGAAGCAGTTTTAGAGGTAGAAGGAAAGGCAGAAAAAAATGGTAAGACAGAAGTCAGCATGTGGAAGTATTTCAGGAAGCGATCGAGAAATTCCACTGGACAGGTCACATAATTGGTCAAAAAAGCTCAAAGTGAAAATTGCCATTAGCTTTGGACCTGTGTGCCATTGGCAACCATGGTGTGAGCAGGGCTGTTCTGATGTGTGTGGACCGAAAAGAGTAGAGACTGCCTGGGAACGATGTTTTCAGGGAGTTTTACTGTAAAAGAAAGTAAGAGTAGCTCATAGAGGGGATAAATTCCAGGAAGATTGCTCCGGATGCAAGGAACAGCAGAACTTAACAATGTATGCTGATGAATGAGCACGGGAAAGAGTGGCTTCTGTAGAAGAAAAGGGGGCTTGAGGGGAACAGCAGTGATCAAGGCGAAGAGGTGTGGGTGCGGGCATGGTTTCCAGGAGGGTGACGTACAAAGGTACCAAGATAAGAGTGACAAAGTCAGAAAATGCAGCTGACAGGCATTTCGGAAGACGGTACCTAAGAAAACTCCTAAGCCATTCCTGCTTTTTCAATGAAGAGTAAGGGAAAGATAGCAGAAAGAGTACAGGTGTGGGCTGCAAAGAGGAGCGTGGAGGGAAGGTCTGAAATAATTTTAAGGACATAAAAATGTACAGCAAGCCCAATGTGGTGGTGCACGCCTAGAATCTCAGCACTTGGGAAGCTGAGGCAGGAGGATAGCTTCAAGTTCAAGGCCAGCTGGGGCTACAAAGTGAGTCCAGGCCAGCCTGAACTACACAGTGAAACCCTATCCAGGAAGAAAAAACAAACAAACAAACAAACAAAAGAAAAACACACACACACAGCAAAACTGAAGAATTGCTGGACAGGTAGATTTTTGGCCTTGAATTAACAAACAAAATTCATCACAATGTGTGTAAAGTACTACATACTTGACAAATACATTTATAAATTAGAAACATTTATATAAAGTATTTTCTGAATACAGTTAATACTTACAGAATAAAAGGTTATGACACTGAAATATTTAGTATACAAGGATAAAATGAATACTTTTTCATGGTGTGCTTAAGTAAACTAAGATAAATAGAAACATTTACGATTTGCATGGTATTTTTAAAGTATTGAATACTAACCTTGATTCCTTTTAGGCTAGATACATGCTTAAAGGATCTGTTGGGGGAAAAGTATATAAATATTTGTAATATGCAAAATAATACCTTAATGGCATGAAACAATTTAAATATTAAAACTAACCTTTCATTAATGAGTCAGCATTTCATCAAATGTTCACTTTTAAGTATAGGTGAAAAAATAGCTAATTTTATAAATACTTAAACTTTCAATGCCAGAAGTTTTCTTAGCTACTTGGCAAATTAAAACTGTTTCTACTTAAAGTGTGAGATTTTCTTATAATTTTTTTAGAAACTGTTCAGACTAAACACTATTAGTTAACCAAAACTGTGAGACTGTTAAGGATTTCCACAGTGCTGGTTATGACCCATCAGTAGAGCCATCAGCAGCGAGCTTCAGAGAAACGGGTCCCCTTCGGACATGCAGCTGGGGGACACCCACAAACACGGCGGCCAGCACCTCGAGGGTCCCGACCCAAAGGCTGCTCACTGCCCACGCTCTGCACAGCTTAGGACAACGGACGGCAAATGCTGCCGCTGGGAAAGGTGTGGGGCTCCGGAGGCGATTCACATAAAGGGTTTAGAACAACTCCTGCTGGAGGACGAGACATTTTTTAAATTGAAAATCCATTTAAAGAACTTAGAATTTTAATGTCACTGCCTTCTCTCAGAAACCACTCCATAACAAGGAAATCAGAACCACATATAAATGCGATTTTGGCCAACCTAAGGAAACACTGTAACTCTAAACTGCATGCACAAAAAGAGTGGCTCAACTGTTACGTGAAAAATGTGTACAGGAGAAGAGGACACCGTTAGCTTAAGTACTGAAGTTTGCAATCTTCTCTGGTTTGGAACAATGGGAAACAGGGCGGCAGCCTACTCAGAGGCGCTCACTTGTCACCATGGGGGATGAGAGGAGAAATCTACTGCAGAAAAGTCCGTTGTCCATATAAAAGAAAAATACACACATTTGAGAAGTAAACATGGCAGATTTTGTTATACTTTTGGAAAAGAAATAGATTTTTCAGTATGATTCAAAATCCAAGTCATAAATATGCTTTTTAAAATTTAACTACAGAAAAATTTTTAAACATTTTTGCATTGTTAAAAAAAAGAACAAATGAAAAACACTGAACTGGAAAAAAGACTGGCAACTCATATTATAGAAAAGTGATAGCTTCCTTTATATAAAGAGCATGCAGAAGTCAACAGAAAATTCAGCTGGAAAGAGACAAAAGATATGAAAAATATTTCACAAAAAAAGGACTGTAAGTATCTAGCTGGGCACAGTGGTACACGCCTATAATCCTAGCACTTGGGAGGCAGAGGATGAGAATCATTGTGAGCTCAAACACAGCCTGAACTGTACAGTGAGAACCTGTCTCAAAAACCAAAACCAAGAAACAATCTGTTACATAGTAAATGAGGTTCAACTGGTTTGAAACTACAACTACAGTATGATAGAATTAGATTTCAAAAAAAATCAGAAGTTAAATACTACACAGCATCAGTGAGAGTAAAAGAAACTTTTTTGGGGGAAGGGGGTGGGCCTCACTATGTAGTTCAGGCTGGCCTTGAACTTACTACATAGCCCAGGCTGGGCTCGAACTCACAGATCCTCCTGCTCAGCCTCTCTAGCGCTGGAATCATGAGGGTGAACCACCACGCCCATCCTTGAAAACTACCTTAATATGTTGTTGGTAGCAATGTGAATTACTTTATTGGAGAATAACTAGAACATTAAAATACAAAATAAACCCCTTGATGCAACAATCCTGTTTTCAATTATATTCACACACGTGCTAAATGAACTATGTACAAATATAGGCAGTAAACTAACATGTATGATTCAAGCAAACTAAATGTCTACTAGCAGGATACAGAATATTGGTTAAATATATTATAGTACAACGATTCAATGGAAAACTAAACAACCATGCAAAAAACGTGGCAGGAACATTTGAACTGAAGGATTTCCCAATCACTGTGTACACCAACTATCCTTTGCTCATCAAGATGATTAAAATACAAACACATGCATGTATAAGCGATTGTATATATAGATCAGGTCTATAATTACACACAACAGTAGTGACATGGTCACGTCTGAATAGTGCTGAATGGCTCCAGTCTAGCACAGGAGTTGTATTAATACACATGGACCATGTTTGTGCATCACTGATTTTTTTGGTACTGGGAATCGAACTCAGGACCTCATGCATGTCTGGCAGGCACTGTGCCACTAAGCTATATCCCCAGCCCCTGTATTGTTGATTTTTAAAATTCAGTTGGATGCTACCAAGTAACAATTCATTTTTATCTAACATCTAATATCATGAAGTTAGAAAATGTAAGACAACCGTGAAATTCAGTATTTATATGCCAAACTCATGCTCAACACCCACGCACACACAAATACACATCATTTTATAAATATTTTATAATTAAAACTTACAATTTTGCGTCTTCTCTATAGTCATCTAGACCTTCGTCATACGATTTTGATCTTTCTGTCTTGGAGCTGGGCTGGGCGTCCAGGCTGGGAGGTCCTACGGATTCTGTAATGGAAACCCAACATCCGTGTGTTCACAAGTGGTTTCCTGAGCCTTTGAACAGTGAGAAAACCAGTCGGTCACACTGTTGTGGGACAGGACTGACACCCACCTTGGTCGTGAGAGAGCTGACGCCGAATGAGAGGAGCGGAGGTGGTGAGGCTGGGGGGGATGGTGGCTATGGAGGGGACCTGAGAGGCCGAGGCGGAGATGACAGCAGAGGCGGGGATATGTGCGATATCATGGTCAATGCTAGGACTAGTTGGCTCATCTAGAAGGAAAAAAGGAAAATATATATTAGAATATATATTTTAGGATATATTAGAATATTAAATGACGTGTGATTAGTAATACACCCGATAGTCAATAATCAGTATGAAAACATCCTGAGGAAATTTTGATTATTAACCACGAAAGTGCCAATAAATGACATGTTTGGTGTGCTCAATCTACTGCATAGGTGTTGCTCTAGTAAGTCCAAATATTCCTAGGACTACAATATAAACAAGTAAATGAGCTGCTGCTTCTACCTACTAACTGACAACCAGGGTACCAAAGTTTACAACTATTCTAAAAGCAAAACAATCAAAGTAGAGCATTAATTGCACATCACTGAAAACTTACTTTTTAAATTTCAGGATGCTAAGCAAAGTGATCTGGCTAAGGCTTACCTTTCGAAGTATCAGGTTCTCAAACCTTCCCTTCTCCCTCAATTCCCACACAAATGTTATCTTCAAGTTGTTAGAAAGACAACAGTGCTCATTCTATAGCTGTCAGAAGAACCTGCACACTAACAAGACCACCAGCGGTCTATCTGGCACTTCTGCATAAGTCACAAAAAGGTGCCCCCTTTCCAGATTGATGCTGGTTTTGACTCTCCCCATTTGATCCCTTAAGACGCTTGTAAAAATTTTTTTTTTTTTTTTTTTTTTTTTTTTTGCGGCACCGGGGATTGAACTCACAACCTCGCACCTGCCAGGGCAGGCGCTTAAGGCACTGAGCCAAACTCCCAGGCCTGGTTTTTTGAGGCAGGGTCGCACTATGTAGCTCAGGCCGGCCTTGCGCTCGCGTTGTAGCCCAAGCCGGCCTCGAACTCACAATGCTCCGCCTACCTCAGCCTCCCGAGTGCTGGGATTAAAGGCGTGCGCCACCACGCCCGGCTT
>RJWM01044888.1:0-13051 GCA_004363535.1 Dasyprocta punctata | reverse complement strand
AATTGCAAAGTTGGCAAGAAGTGGAACAATGCTAGGATCAACCAATAAGACTCAAGCATAATTGCTCAGGTAAAATTACGTAAATCAGGATCAATTAGGGAAGTGAGTCATGAAGTATGTGGGCATCAATACAAAACAGGGGTTCATTCTGTAGAATCAATGGCTTTTCTTGACTTTCTCAAGATGATCAATACCTATTTGGAATATCAATCCCTGATGTTTATCCTCAGGAAGTATGTGGGTGTACTTGTTTTATCTTTTGTCTTGAGGTCTGTCCCACAGACGAGGCAGCTGTCTCCTCCACATTTGCAAGGTATCTTATCTTCTGCACTGGCTCCTTCAAGGGCCTAGCTGTATCTGATTGCTTATAATATTTTTATCTAACTTAGCTGCCTATAACATACACCCCCCTGAAAAAGTGCCCAAAACTACTGTGAGGGAGTAATGGGCGATGACTGAACTGGGTTCTTCAGGCTGACTGGTTGATTGGTACTCAGAAATAGTTGATTGGTACTCAGAAATACTATACAGTAGTCTATCTAAATGCCCTCAGTAGACACGAGGTATTTTCATCTTGACTGATTATCTCTAAGTCTAGAGGAGAGAAAGCCAAACAAACAATTAAGTGTGCATGGGTCAAATAATAAGATCAACAGAATAATTATGAATTCAGTCAACAAAGACTTCCACAAGAGAAGCTAGTAAAAAGTATAAGGATAAGGTCCAGGGAAGTTTAGAGTCTGACATGTCATTGATTTGTCCTCTAATACCTTGAACAGCTATTGACATATGATCAGATGAATCGGGAATGTATAAACAACATTCAGTTTTTATAATTCCACAAGTACCCCTGTGCTGCTGTTAAAATGTCTAATGCCATGTAACTTTGGAGGATGGCCTGCCTTGTTCATTTTATTTCTTCACTTAGGTGAGAGAGACCAGCTGCAGTGTCATTTAAGGCACACTGAGTATAGTTATTTAAGGCCTCAATATGTTGGATGTTATCTTCCAACCCTAGGGAAGGTATAAAGATAGAGGCCAAGTGATCATTCCAGTGAAACACACTTCTGGACCATCAGTGCTGTAGGTAAGGTAAATTTGCAGGTTTGTAAATTTTTTTGACACTTCTGCCTTGTAACCATACTAATCTTAATGTGTATCTTCCTATCCATCTAGGGGGTATCCAGGACCATAAAGTGGTCCCACAAAACCAATGAGTGCCATTGGGGTCTTCCCATCTAATTTCAAGGCATATAAACCAGTCTTTTGCAAGCCAATTTATCATATTTTCTGTATATATTGTTTGGGAGGTTTCCATCCCAAGAATTTAGTAGAATTGGACCAATTAGAATAGGAGTAATTATTTTGTTCCCATCATAAGAGGGCCTTTCCATTGAGATGTTCTATAGTGGAGGTTAATCATATATACTCATCTCATATTTGAAAATAGCCATCTTGATATCTGTTTGTTGCCCCTCAGGGTAAGACCCTTACTTTTATTTAATAGGGGCCTCAGTAGTGCCTGTAGAGAAACTTCAGTGGCATTGTTAGAAAAAAATTTACTAGATCTAGAATCATTAAGAGTATAATTTATATGTCATTCAGTTACTTTGTAATGGTAGGTTAAACTATGAATTATTGGACTCTCATATCTCATTAATATAGCCTAGTAATTTATTTCATACATCTCCTTGAATTAGATAAATCCTTCAAGAAAGTCCTGATGTACTTGACTAGCGAATTAGGCCACATATCCAGCAAGAGGTTTGTTGTAGTGATTTTACATATTACTGAGCCCACAGTAGAAAGTAATTACACTGTCCTTTAAGTGGTGAAGTGGTTAATAAAAGGGCTAATGGTAATATCACTTATCTGAAGGCTTTGCTTTTTTCTTGAACAGAAATCATAAGTGTTCTATGGGTTTACAGTAGCATTTAGGTGGTTGTTAACCTTCAGTGGCAGTCCCTGGTTTCCAGAGCTTGAGTCTGGTGTGATGTAGCCAAGAGTCCAGGCCTGTTATTTTGACAACTGATGGAGTCCACAGGATCACAATGCATGGTTCTTCCCAAGTTGGAACTAGTGAAGGAGACGATGAGGGAGGGAATTTTACCAGTAGTAAATCTCCAGAGTGGAATATGGGATTTCCCTTTCCTTTAGGCTGAGCTTGAAGAGTTTGTCAGAATTTAGCCAATGAGGTGATGTCTTTTGTAAGGCATCTGTTTCTCTATCAAAGAGAAAATCATTAGTGAGGAAAGGGCATCCACAAAGCATTTCAAATGGACTGAGGTCCAGATTTTGTTTTGGTAAGAGCTAAAGGTAGTAAGTGAGACCACTGAAGGTGGGTTTACTGAGCCATTTTATGAAGGTGCCTTTTTAGGGTCTCATTTACTTTTTCTACCTTTCCTGATGATTGTGGCCTCCATTCACAATGGAGTTGATAGAGAATGCCCAGTACCTGAGAGACATTCTGTGTGACTGTTACTTTAAAGGAAAGCCCATTGTTACTCTGTAAGCATTAGGAAATCTGAATCTGGGGATGGTTTCTGAGACAAAAAGTTTTACCACCTCTTGTGCTTTTTCTATTTTACAAGGAAGGCCTCAACCCAGTTTGTAAAAATATCTACCCAGATCAATGAATACTAAAGTCTCGTACTCTTTGGCATATGAGTAAAATTGAGCTGCCAGTCTTTTCCAGGGTATTTACCATGTCACTGTATACCTGGAGGAACTATGGTTGAGCTGAGAGAACTGTTTTTATGGCAGAGCTCACATGATTTAATTATCCATCATATAGCCTGAGAAAGTCTTTTTCCTATGAATAACTCTGAGGCTATTGCTGGGTCTGGTCTCTCCCCAAGTGAAAGGTTTGGTGCAAAGACTTAAACATTTTCCATTGAGTGGCACGAGGAAGATACAATTTACCATCATTTGTTTGTAATCATCCTGATGGAAGGAACTGGCACCCATAGAAGAGAAACAATTCGCTTTCTGACTGAAAATATTTAGGTCAAGTATAATCAAGGGACCCTTCTCAGATCAGGGGAGCCTGAAATGGGGGCACTTGAGTAGTCTTTACAGCTGCAATACCAGCTAGTTTATTACCTTGAGATACTTTGCCAATTCCCTTTTGGTGTCCTCTACAGTGAATTACTGCCAGTTTGGAGGGCACAAAGATTTTTTTTAAAAAAAGATTATTTCTCTCTTTATGATATTTTGTGGGTGTTCTATTAGCCATTATTTACTTTCTCTCTTTCCATATGGCCACATGGGCATGCAATACAAAAAATCATATCTTGAATCAGTATAAATACTGACTTTTTGTCCTTTGTTGAGTTGTAGTACCCTGGTCTGGATTATGAGCTCTGCTGGCTGGGCATTAGTCCCAGGTGTAAGTGAAAAACTTTCAAGAGTCTGCATATCCTGCCTTTCTTGTACCATTTTCCATGAAGGATCTGACATCACAGAAGAGGGTCAAGTCACGGTCAGTAAGGGATATGCCAAATAAGTCTTCTCTGGATGCATATATATGGAGAGCTCAATTTCTTCATTTTCTGGCAAATAGGTGGCAGGATTTAAAGAGGAATATGTCTTTATTTGAATGGTTGGTCATTGTAGAAATAGAGCCTGGTGTTTAAGAAGTTGGTTGTCTGATAGACATACGCTCGCTTTGGAAGAAAGAAGTCTTGTGTGGTGTTTATACAATGAGATCTTTGCCTAAGGTCACCTTAGATGCCTCTGCCACTAAGAGACTACAGCTACCACAACTCTAAAGCAACTAGGCCATATCTCTGCAACAGTATCTAATTCATGACATAGAATTATGGACTGTTGAGTAGGTCCCTGAGCCTGTGTAAGGACTCCCAATGCCACGTGTCTTTCACTGTTGCTGAGACAGAATACCTGACACCCAAAATTAGGAAAGGAAAGGTTTATTCCTTACACTTCTTGGGGGTTTTAGTCCATACTCAGTTGACTTCAAGGCAGGGTGGCATGGTGGAGCCAGCATTCATGGCCACTGCAACAGCAAGGCAAACCTGCAAGAGACAGGAAGGCGTGCCTTCCTCTCGTCCTTACACTGTATGTTGGCTCCACCCCTGGGCGGGTGCAGCACTCACATCACCAATCCCAGCACCGGACAACAAACCAATCATAAATGCCAGACTCAGCCCTGTCCATGCCATGGTTACATGAGACTTTGGGGGGACACAGGATCAAACCCATACACCATGCCTCACCTCTTATCAACATATGAATTGAAGTGGTATCCTGTGGGTAGCCTCAAGGTTGGGGCATTTAGAAGCACTTGTTTAAGTTTCTGCAATGTAGTTTGGAATCAGGTTCCCAGGTTAAAATATGGGTATCTTCCTTTTGAACCACTTTTTTAAGTTGATAGAGAAGTTGTGCAATCTCCTCATACCCTGGTATACAAAAGCTACAAAAGCCTGTAATCCCCAGGAATGCCTTTAGCTTTTCAGAGTCCTGGGTTGTGGAAAGGACAGAATTGGTTTAATTCTTTCTAAAATTGTACTTTAGATTTAGAAACTTTAAAACCTCTGTCTACTAGAAAATTTAGTAGAGCACATATGTCTTGTCTACAGAGATCTTCTGAGGGAGTGCATAACAGAATAAGATCTATGCATTGTATGACTGTGACCTGGAAAAACTCAAAGCATGCCAAATTATAAGAAAGCACTGGTCCAAAAAGATGTGAACTATCTCTGAATTCTTGTGATAGCACCATACAAGTAAATCAAGCTGCCCAGTCATGACAATTTCCAAAAGCAAAAAGAAACTTGAAATCTGTAGGTGAAGGAATACAAAAGAAAGATTCTTTTATATCTAACACTGAAAACCAACTGCCATCTTTTGGAATCTGACAAAGGGCAGTGTATGGGTTAAGTACCACTGGGTGAATTGGCACTACTGCCTCACTTATCAATCTAAGGTCCTGTACTAAACTGCATTTCCAATTGGGTTTTTGAATTCCCAAGATTGGTGTATTGCATTAACTGTTACAGGGCTCAAGTAAACGTTGTGCCTTGATGTTATTAAATATAGGTAATAATCATCTCTTAAACTTAGGTCTTAAATGATACCATCTCTGATGAGGAAAAGTAGCAGAATCTCTGAAATGTATCTGTACTGGAGCAGCTCTTATTGACATATCTATTTTGCCTTTAGTTGTCCATACTTCAGAATTTATTTCTGTCTCCAAGAGAGGAAAGCAGTGTACCTGACCTGGGTGCATTACAGGTAAAATATCTCTCCCTAAGAGGGGAACTGAACTTTCAGGCACAATCAAAAAAGAAGGTGTAAAAAGAAAGCCATCCCAGTTACAGCCTAATTGTTGTGAAAAACAATGAATTACCTCCTCTCCAGTGACTCCATTCACTGAGGTATGACAGTTGGAAGGAAGTCCAGGATTGAAAAGAAGGACCAAGAGACATGTGCCAGCATCCAGCAATAGGCTGTTTTCCTTTCCCTCTGTAGTCATGATTACCTGGGTCTCCTCTGTGGAGATGATAGTCCAGCCTGAGGGAGAAGGCAAAGGGTGCCCTGTTGCTCTTCAGTCATGCTGGATCAACTGGAAGGATGGGTCTGAAGTCTGGGGCCTTCTCCCCAGAGGACATTTGGACCTCTAGGGGTCACCTTTGTAGTTATGGCATGGAACAGGAGGATTCTTAGGGCAGTCCCTCTTAAGGTGGCCTGACTTTTGGCAGTGGTAGCAGGTGTGTAGTCCTTGAGCAGTTCTTGGGGCCCTGAGAATCAAACTTAGAGTCTGTTTCTCTTAATACTGCAATGAAGGCAACTGGTTTTTCCTGGTCTCTTTGCTTTCTGTCTTTGGCTTCTTTCTCACCATGGTTATAAAATACTGAGGAGGCAATTTTTACTAAAGTATCAAGTGAGCTATCTGGAGCAAAATCAATTTTTTGTAGCTTTTTTCTACTATCTGAGAATGACTGGGTAATAAACTTATCTTTAAGAATAATTTGCCCCACTATTGCATCTGGATCTAGGGAAGCATGTTTCACCAATGCCTTTTGTAAGCAATCTAAGAAGTTAGACAGGTGCTCCTTTTTCTCTTGTTGAATAGCTGACAATTTAAAATAACAGAATTGTTCAGTTCTCACACTTTTTAGACCTTCATTCCAATCTTCCATCTGGTTGCTAGACCAGTAGAGCTCTTGAATAGGGACTGCTTGGGACCCATTGGGAACTGGTAATTCCCATGGCAGTCTATCTTTTGGCCTTCTAAAATTCATGATAATGATATCCATCTCCAAATGAAATAACAGCTTGTAATGCTGTTTGTCTCTCACTAGAAGTCAATATTTGGTTTAGAAATAACATCACATCTTTCCAATCTAGCTCGCAGGTCTGAGTAGGCCCTCTAAACACCTCAATGTAGCTATCATGATCATCTGAAAAACTTCCAGAATTTAACTTTGTCTGTTTTAGATAACTAAAAGAAAAAGGCACATGAAGGCTGAAAATTCCAAATTGTCCATTTGCTTCTTGTACAGGATATTGCCCTTGAGAAGCTTGCATAAACTCAGCTAAGAATGGGCATAACCCTGTAGAGGCCTGGATTATGATTAGTCTAGAAACACTATCCTCAAGGCTAGAAAGGCAAGTAGGGGAAACCTTAGATTCAGTAATGTTGGCTGGGGATTTCATTAAGGCTGTTTATCTTCAGGTTATAAAGTTTGAAGAGGAGCAGTCTCAGGATCTAGGATAGTCAATCCATAAGGGCCTGCAGTGCCTGGTTTTTCTGTGACTCACATTTACATTTCAAACATAAATAAGGACCACTTCTTAATGCAAAGAAAGTCTGAACAACATAGGGGATTTCCTTCTATCTTGTCTTTAAAATCCAATACTATTTTCACTGTTTTGCTTTGTTCTGATTGTTTTGTTTTATTCAATATTCTGCTTTGATTGGTTTTATTGTGTTTTGATTTTGGTTTGATTTTGCTATACCTGATGAGATGGACAACTATTGTGAAGATAACAAGATATACTACGTTGCTACTGTTGTTTTCCTAGTATCCTACTTTGAAGTTCTGTACCAAATTTACTGCTTTGTTTTGATTGGCTTTGTTCTGTTTTGTTTTGTTGGATTTTACTATCTTTAAAATAAGAAAATTTAAAAAAAATTTTTTTAAAAGTCTGAACAATTCTAACCATTTTCCCTCTTTTTCTAGTTTTAAAATAGCATCATAGTTAATACTTCCCTCTGCATTCCATGTTGGTTCTAGAGGGTCATTAGGCGGTGAACACTAACAGAAAAAATAACAAATAGCTCTTTTTCAACATGAAAACATTTTTTATGTGCTTAAGAATGCATTCTAAAGGAGGAAGAGACTTCAACTCTGAGCACCCAATGTCTGAAATACAAAAAGAAACAATTTGGGCATCCCCTCTTTATTTCTAATTAATTTCTATACCCTCAAGACATCCCTAGAGTAGATTCCACTTGATACCATCTGGAGAAGTAGAAGACAAAATTCAACCAGCCTATCCACCTTCACACTGGTACAGAATTTTAACTTGTCAGGGAGCTTGTGAAATTACTCTTATAGGACATTTATAAGCACAGGTTACAATTAGTCTTGATTGTGACAGGAATATTTAAAGAATGAAGTATAACTTTAAACCATTGTTTTATTTGTTCTTTAGAAGAGGTTATATATGACAAGGTGAATCGAAGTATTTAAAGTGCTTCTCAGACTGCAAAGTATGTCACCATGGAACCAAAACCTGACTGGAGGAATTTTGTACTGTGCACTAGGACCAAGAAGTCACTAGACACTTGTGTTATCCATCCAATCACCTAGGCAACCCTTCTTAGCAACAGGAAAAGGCTTTGTTTTATTTAAATTTTTGAAGCTCAGTTTAAACTTATATTTGTCATCTAGCAGTCATATTTTATATGTTAGTGAAGGCATTAATTTTCTAAGTACATATTAAAGAAAAGCTTGGCTAAAATTCTTTTTACTCTTAATTAGCATATGTAAATCAGAAATGTAAATCATTCCCCTGCCAGTTGATGTGAAATACAAACAGTTGTTGCAAGCTGCCTCAGCCTAATTTCTGAAGGGATAAGTGGTATAAGTGGTTCTAAAATCTACTAAAAAGCTTAGGGAAAATTTCTAGTTGACTAGCAAATGGAGATAAGTATGATAGATAAGTGGAGATTTTTCTGTATTTGGGAGTCAGTTTCCACTGAAGAAACTTGGAATATCCATCGGAGAGTAGGGCAGGCCATGATCCCTCAGCTGTTTTCACTTTCACAACTAGACATCAGTTTCTTGAGAGGAATCTAGCTGTCTGTCTTGTCAGTATTCTGTTGATCATTGGCTTCAATGAGGATACACCAAAGAGAAGCCGGGGAAATTTGTCCTCTGCTTTAAGTATGGCAGCTGCTCTAAAGGCATTTAACTAGCTTGTAGCATAACCAGTATTTGCCAAAGTTCTAAAAGCAATAGTTAAAAGCCTGAGAAAGACCATTAACTAGTGCTTAGTAGATTTATAGTAAATGTTTTAAAGTCTAAAATTTATTTTCAAAACATTCTTTCTCTACAAATAAAAGATAATTAGATCTTGGAGGAAAGGGGAAAGGTTGGAGATTCTGTCTTATGCTAAATGCATTTTGTTCCCTTAAGTGTGGTGCTTTGGAAATAGCTCCTTCTGGTTTCACCCAAAAGTCAGTTCTTTCCACTGTGTCTCAGGTTCAGCTTCCTGAGGGAGACCTGCCCAGAACACTAAGCTGAGACATAGCTTTTATATGTGTTTTGGATAAGCCAAATTTTGATGTCTCATCTAATCCAAATATGGGTATGTTTTCCTCATCTAAGATGACTTCTCTGTCTTCAGAATTAGCAAATGCTCATTTTCTATTGGCTTAACTTAGTTGTTGAATAGGAGGAAAAGGTTGGAACAGTCTAGAGTTCTTTACTTTCTAATTTTATGTGCCTCTAAAAAGGAGAGCATGAAGTGGAAGGAAAAGACAAGGAATAAGGCTGGAGAAAAGAACTTGAAGCAAAACATGCTTGACATTTCCTCTAGAGTGTACAGGAGGATCACAGCCAGTCTTTCCCAATGAAACTTATCTTCTAAGTCTTAAGTCTGGCCACTGACCTTGTGTCTTTTAACTGGTGTAAGGAGTCCCCTGTTTTATTATATAGGCATGTTTATTTTTCTAGATCTGAGCTACATTTTATTTAAAAAGACCCATTTTACAGAAGTTTATATTAAAGTCCATTAGGGGGCATTCTAACTTTACTCTCTTTAGCACTATTCTCTAAAAGTCAAGCAAAGAATACCAGCAAATTTAATAACTAGTTCAAATGCAACATATATAGGAACAGAACAGGAATAAAAAATGTCCTATAAAGGAAGTATCATAGCCTTGTAACTTTCCCACGTTTTAACTTAGATTTATGATCATTTTAGCAAAACTATATAAAAGAAAGTATAAGCAATTATAAGTAATGGGAAGACATAAAATTTGAAGCATAAAAATTTGTTAACTAAGTGAGTCCCACTCCAGAGTCTATAAAACTAAAGAAATTCCTACCTCCATCCAATGATCTCCATGGAAGACCATCAAATGATATAGGGGAAAGAAACTCCCAACCTGCTAGATTGTCTGGTACAAGTTCATGTTCTCTATAAACAGAGAATGAATTTTAGGAAACATGAAGGTTAAGAGCAGAATATATTTATTGTGAAAAAGAAAGCTTCTGTCCAAGAGCAAGATAGAAGGGGTCCCAAGTGTGTTGCCAAGGTTCCTGCATTTCTATGGAGTTTTAGTGCTAAATCTTAAGGCCAGGCAGGTCCAAAGTGGGAAAAAATAGGAAGTCACACAGTAGGCATAAGGTGGAACAAAACTATGGTCAAGTAATAAGATTAGAAAAATAATTGCTTAGGTAAGATTGCTTAAATTGGGATCAAATGGGAGAAGAAAATCACATAGCAAGTGGGCATAAATACAGAATAGGGGCTCTTCCTGCAGGGGTTGTGTAAAGGTGATAAATACTTATTTAGAATGTCAGTTCCTGAGATTTAACCTTAGGAATTATGTTGATACATTTATCTTATTTTTGGTCTTGAAGTCTGCCCCACAGCACAGGCACCTGTCTCCCCCACATTTGTAAAATATCCTGACTTCTAACCTGGCTCCTTCCAGGGCCTACCCCTATCTGACTGTCTATTATAATTCTATCTAACTTAGCTGCCTATAACAATTTGACAGCTGGAGAATGAAAGTCACATAAATAAAAGGAGTAGGTGCAGTAGTAAGACAGAGTATCTCAGCCTTCCTTGTCAAAAACAAATAAACAGACAAAAAAAACAAAACAATGGTGGAAAAATTCAACTAATGGATGAAGCTGCATCATCTGTATTATTCTTTGATTCCTGTTATCTTAAAATGAAAACCACTAACTAACATTTATATTAAAACTTAACAGTTACAAATAATTCTAGAAACTTTTCAAGTATCTGAGTCAAGCTCCAATGATAAAAATACTTTTAAATTCTGTTATAAAATTATTAGCAATAATGTACAGCATAAAGGTATTAAATTTCAAAAACAGTTTAGTTATTAATATTCATTTTGTTGGCATTCCTTATGAGTAATCTTCTTTTGTCAGGTTTAGGAAAAATGGCTTTTTTTCTTTTCTGGAGTGATTTTCAACTTGTCATAGCTCCCTTTTAACAATTTTGCACTTCTGCATCTTTAAGCATTCTCTTTCCTTTGAACTTTTAACAATAATTATCAACCTTAAAAATATCAGAAGATATTCTATGATGTTTAAGATATTAATTATTTAGCTACTGAAATCACCCTTGAAAATTATTCTACATACAAATATTTAAGTCTATAAAATACCTTAGAAGCATGCTCAAAATATAAGCAAATTAATACTTATGCATCACAAATTGAATATATAAGGATGTAGATTCCAAGTTCATGTAGCTATTTTAAACAAATTACTCCCATAACACTATTTTAACTGTATAAAAATATAAATTGACACATAGTGTACCCAGATTGTGACTCTGCTGTATAAATTACTCCTGGCAAAGGGCCTCAGTTTCCATTCCACTTGAGACTCCTCCGATTTGAGCTATTTTATCCCTTATTTCCAAGAAAACACTTCTAACTTCTTCCTTTGGTGTGCAGCGTCACTCCTTGATGTTGTGGGGCCATGAATTTGGCACATTTGTCACTTAATAGATTGAGAATTATAGTTTCTCTACATCACTGGCAAATGAAGCTGGTTTATTTGAGATTAAATTTCAACATAAAATTCACCTCAATATGAAGAAAGAAGAAAAGAAAATCTCATTGAAAAACAGTGAGTCCATTTAGTGAAAATGTACTACAGGTATGGAAGAGGGACAGACAGAACTTTTTGCGCAGTGCCACTTGGTGACTCACAATTCTTCAGCACATGTAATCACTAACTTTCAAGTTAATTGAAATATCATGTCTCTAAACATATTTTGATTATCTTTTCTATTCACATCTCATAGTAGTACAATGATTTTTTTATTATGTAGATTTTCTAACTTTTTCACATACATTTCCAACGATTCTCCACACAGAATGATGAATACAAGGTTGTTTCCTTGTTGCATAATTTAAGAGGCCAGAAAGCTCAATGAGTGAAACAGGAGAATTTATTTAGTTGTGCACCAGCTTAAAAAAATTTGCATTTAAATGTCATATGCAGCTGAATTAGGTAGAAATGTTATAGGCAGTCAGACAGGGCTAGGTTCTTGAAGGAGCCAGTGCAGAAGGTCAAATATTTTGCAACCTTGGAGGGGACAGACACCTTTGCTGCAGGCCAGATCTCAAGACCAAAAACAAAACAAATGCAACCACACCCTAAGTATAAACATCAGGGATTAATGTTCTAAATAGGTACCAATCACCTTGAAGAAGCCAGGAGTCACCAGCCCAATCCCCTACAGGAAAAGGCCCTATTCTGTACTCATGTCTCCTTACTAAGTGACTCACTTTCTACTTCCTCATTGGATCCCAATTTTATCAGTTTTACCTGAGTGATTACACTTGTAATCTTATTGGCTGACCATAGTTCTGTCCCACCTCATGCCCACATGCCTATGAGTTCCCATTTTTCCCTAACTTGTACCCACTTCACCTCATGGCTTTGCTCTATATAAATCCCTGGAAAGGGCAAGATCCTCCACAATCTGCTAGGGACCCCTTCTGTCTCTCTCCCAGACAGAAGCTTTCTTTCTCTCAATAAATGTATTCTGCTCTTAACATCCATTGTTCCTAAAATTCATTCTTCAATTTTAGAGAACATGAACTCATACCACATATCTAGTATTTTGGGAGTTTCATTCCCCTATATCACAAAGACTGAGCTCTCAACAAAGAATTGGACTAAGTTTTACACATGTGTTTGAAGAAGTCAAACTGTCTAGTGGCACAAAACCAGTTGGTGGCAAATGGGCTTCCAGAAGCAGGACAAATGCCATTAATCAAGTAGTGACAGTCCTGTAATTTAGCATAATTGATTAGAAGAATAGGATGTTATAGAAGCAGGAGTCATAAAACCTTATTCATAGGAACAAAGTCTGTAACTTTATTTGTAATTGAACAAGGAACAATGGCCATAGGGAAGGGGGAAGTTTGAGGGGGGAATTGCTTAAGGTTGGGGAGACTTGTTATCTTTTTAAGTTTTGCTTCATACTCAAATTATGCTTTTATATTTTCATTGTTTCATATTTATTTTACCATTTTTCAAAAATTTTGTTATTCATCTATCAGTCATAAGGAAAGACTATTCTACAGGAACAAAAATATATATATATGTTATAAATGTGGCTTTGTGTTAATATGTGTTTAATCTCCAGTTATTCCGACTTGTCAACTTTCTTCATAGAAGGTTCAAAATAAATGTTTAGCCATGATAATAAAAGAAGCAGATCAACCTTAAATGTTTTATAAGCACATCTGTTAGAATGGTAAAAATACTTCACTACTATGGTAATAATTCCAAATATGCTA
>RJWM01044887.1:0-13039 GCA_004363535.1 Dasyprocta punctata | reverse complement strand
CTTGAAATTTCTTCTGCTGGATTAATTAGTCTGTTGCCCTTAATCTCAGTCTCAGGCACAGTTACTGTACACAAGTAAAATGCAAACAACTTTCTTCCAAACCATAACACACATTGCCAGCCAAAGCAGTGCTTCTTCCCAGCAGAAATCTCTAGAGCCAGGTCTCTGCCTCTAGCCTTCTGTTTTTCTGAGCTCTGATTAGAATCTCCTATACAGAATGCCCTAAGGAATTCTAGCTCTATTTTTTCAGGTGACATCTCAGAACCTTTCCAAATTCTTACCCAAAGGCTCCTGAACCACATGGCCAGTTATAGTCACAGCAATGACAACACTTCTCTGATACCAAATTCTGTCTTGGTTACTTTTCTCTCACTGCTAAGGCAAAATACCTGACACCCAAATTAGAGGAGGAAATGTTTATTTAGATCACAGTTTATAGAGGTTTTATTGCATAATCAGCTGGTTCTAAGGCAGGGTAGTACATGACAGAGGGGCAACAGTTCATTGTGGCAGTAGACACAAGAGCACAAGAGCAGAAGCAAGCCTTTTTTCCTTCCTTATATTGTATGTAGATTACTTGCCCCAAGGTGGGTGTAGCACTCACACCCCCAGTCCAGTACTAGACAATGAACCAATCACATACTCTAGATTCAGCCGCCTCTAGAAAGTCTACCCTTCTATGACTGCTTAGTGCTTTTGAGGGACAACCAGACACAGCACATAACATATAACAGGCCCTATAATACTACAAATCCCCATCTCATCATGTCCAGGTATATGAGAACTGTTTTATACTCAGGAAAAGAAGGGAAAGTGCATACAATGAGACAAGAGTAAATTCCAAGCTTGCTTTATCTCTCCCGGCTATTTTTCTCTCCTTTGGGTAAAAACCTGAAATCTGACCTCCTGTGGCCAGCAATCTACATAATCTGTCCACTCATCTGTTTTGAGGTAAGGAAGTGGCATTCAAACCGGGGTCTGAGGGAGTTTGGAAACACAGATTGTCTTTAAAGCAAAAAAATTCTAATTTTTAAAGTTCTATTTTGCCCTCCCAGTGACAGTAACAGGTTCCATTTTGACAGTTACTATGACAGGCTCTAGTTGCCTCATCTAACTGAATGGGCTCTTAGTAAGTGTATTAACTCATTTATAACAAACCTTTTAACTGCACTGTGGTATATACTTTCATGATTAGGATTAAGTAATTTATTTAATACACAAGTGGATAAATTCATCTGCTGAACATATGTAGAGAAAAGCATTCGATTGTCTCAGTGGAATGTGGCAATATACATCCTCTCTTAAATCAGTACATCTACCTATGCTGTGTATTCTATCCAAATGTCCTCCTAGGAAAGATTGATTCATCAACTGTCCTCCTTTTTCACTTTCTCAAGGTTTGCTTTCCAATCAGAGTATAAGCCAGCATACATCGCCATTTAAAGTCCACTCTTTTTAAAATCGGTAGTAATGTTCTCAGTTTAATGTGTACTCATGATAATTTCAAAAATTACTTAAATGCACAGAACATGTTTTTAAAGTATTTTATGCTACTAATGTGCCTTTTATACTGAGACAGAATTTTTAAACATCAATACTCTAGTATGGAAATTTAACACATGTATATACTGTGGAATTATCAAATGAGAATAATAAGCATTTTTATCTTTTTGCCTTTTTTATTAGTATCTGCAGTATGTAATGTTTATATTCAATGTGGGAAAGAGGTACATTTACATAACACTTAATTCTTTTTATTCCTCTTTCCCTACCCTCTTTTTTCTTCCTTCCACCTCTAAATTCCCCTCTCACCTGCAAAAGAAAGCCTATCTCCCTGTTTTCTACTGCCTAACTGTTATTTTGTCCTTTAAACTGTTTAAACTTTGTTCAGTCATGTAAGAGAAGTTATGGGATATTTAAGTTTGTCTGTCTTGTTACAATATGTGGCAAAAGTTGGCATTCAGGATGAAAAGATTACCTGAAGACGAGACTTAGTTTAATCTACTGAGAGGCCCAGGTAGGCTATTTCTCCACTGAGAGCACCTAGTCATTAGGGAGACTCTGGAAGAAGCAAAAATCCACCAAACAGAGAACTTTCTGGCTTTTATTTAGCATATCAGTGTAAGAGAATAAAGCAGAAGAAAAAAGCAGTTTGGGTCAAAAGCTGTCTCAAGGCTAAGCAGTACTTTTTGGGAAAGGGGAAGTACATGGCCAGACACATGTTTTACTAATCTAAACTTTATATTTTTTAACCATTTGATTCTCACACAACTTGTGTGCCTTTGCTCTGTGGTTTAATTGTTTATTCTTCACAGAGTCTGTGCACACTTTGCCTCACAGTTTAATTATTTCTTTTTACAAAACCTGTATGCACAGTTTAATTGTTTATGTGCTTTTGCCCCATATTTTAACCATTTACTCCTCACAGAGCCTGTGCATTTGTGTCTCACAGTTTAATTATTCAGTTAAATCATTTATTCCTAGTCAGGCCCCCCAGTGTGTGATTAATTTGACTTAACATTATGGTCTTAAGATGTATCATGATGTTTCATACAAATGACTCAAATTTCCCTTTTATGGCAGCATAGTACACCATTGTGTATATCACATTTTCTTTTTTATTTTGTTTCACTTTATTTTAAAGAGATTAAAGAAAACAAAACAATAAAAACAACATAGAATTTCAAAACAAGATGAAAACAAATTAACCATGGCCACTATATTACATATTGTTGTCTTCTAAATAGTTGCTCAGAGTACAAGACACAGGCATGTACAACATATCAAATGATACAACTCCATATCTATTGTACCTTTTGGAACTTATTTACCCTTTCAGTTTCTTATACAAGGGAGACAGTATGATGTTTACACACATGAGTCTGATTTATTTCACTTATGAGTATGGTTTCTACTTGAATCCATTTACCTAAAAAACCCTTAAATTTATCTTTCTTTCTATCTGAGTAGTACTTCATTGTATAAAGATACCACATCTTTTTTATCCATTCCTCGTTTGATGGGCATTTGATTGATTCCAATACTTAGTTGTAACAAATTTTGCTGCTATAAACATGGATGAACACATATTGCTGTGGCACAATGTTTGTAATTCTTCTAGCAATATACCCAGAAGGGGAGTAGCTGCATAGAATGAGAAACCTATTCCTAGTTTTTTAGTAATCACCACACTGATCTCCACAGTGTTTATACCAATCTACACTCCCACAAAGGGTGGAGAAGGGTTCCTATTTCCCCACAGCCCATCCAGTATTTCTTATCAGTTGAGTTTTTTATGATAGCTATTTTTTCTGGAAAGAGATGCAGTCTTGGTATTATTTTAATTTGCATCTCTTGAATAATCAATGATGTTGAAAAGTTTACCATATATTTATTTTCCATTTGCATTTCTTCATCTGAGAAGTGTGTATTCATCTTAGATGATCATTTTTGGGTTGCATCTTTAAATTTAGTGGGTCTGACTTTTTAAAAAATTCTTTATGTCTTCTAGAAAAAAGTCTTTTGTCTAAGGGATAGTTGGCTAAGATTTTTACCAATTCATGTGTTTTCTTTTCACTCTGTTGGTGATTTCTTCTGACAGGCAAAATCTTTTAAATAAGATGAGATCCCAGTTGTTGATTCTGGGAAGTATTTCTCAAACAGTTTGGTTTTTGTTCATGAAATCTCTGAAAATCCCTGCATCTTCAAGATTTCTATCTACTTTGTCTTCCAATAAATTTAGTGTTTCTGTTTTAATATTTAGATCTTTGACCCATTTTGACTTTAATTTAGTGCATGGTGATAGGCATAGGTCTAGTTTTAATCATCAGTGTTCAGAAAGCCAGTTTTTATAGCACCATTTGTTAAAGAGTCTATCTCTCTTCCAGTGAATATATTTGGCACCTTTGCCAACGATGAGATGACTAAGTGTGTTTTCAGTTGTGTCTATATCTTCTATTCGGTTCCATTGATCCTCAGATCTATTTTTTATTGCCAGTATCATACTGATTTTATCACATGAACTTTGTAGTATAATTTCAAATCAGGGATTGTCATGTCTCCAACGTTGCCTTTGTTGCCCAGGATTAGCATTGATATTCTAGATCTCTTCAGGTTCCAGATGAATTTGAGGAATGCTTTTTCAAGGTCTGTGAGGTTTGCTAATGATATTTTGATTGGAATTGCATTAAATCTGTATAACAATTTTGGGAGAATGGTGATCTTTCACTATGTTTGTTCTTCCTACACATGAACAAGGAATATCTTTCCATTTTTTGAAATTCTCTTCAATTTCTTTTTTGAGAGTGCTGTAAATTTCAGTGTATAAATCTTTTACTTTGTTAAATTGATCCTAACGCATTTCATTTTTTTGGATGCTCTTGTGAAGTGTGTGATTTGCCTAATTTTTCTCTCAGTGAGTTTCTTCTTTGTGTACAGGAATGCAATTGATTGTTGAGGGTTGATTTTGTATTCAGCTATGCTACTGAGTTAGGTTAATAAATCTAGAAATTTTTCAGTCAAGTTTTTGTGGTCTTTTATGTACAGTATCATGTCATCAGCAAATAAAGATAATTTGACTTCTTGCTCTCCTATTCTTATTCCTTTTATTTCTCTCTCTATCTTGTCTAATTGCTCTGGCAACATTTTCAGAACTCTATTGATTAGGAGGGGTGATAGTGGGCATTCTTGTCTTGTACCTGATTTTAGTTCATAAGCTTTCAGAATTTGTCCATTTAGTATGATCTTGATTATTTGTTTGTCATAAATGGCTTTTGTCAGAATGAGGTAAAGATCATCTATTCCAATTTTCTGTAGGGTTTTTTATCATGAATGAGTGCTGGATTTTATCAAAAGTTTTTGTGCATCTACTGATATAATCAAGTAATTTTTGTCTTTGGCTCTGTTGATATGGAGTACTACCTTTATTGATTTGTGTATGTTGAGCCATCCTTACATTTGTGAGATGAATCCCACTTGGTCATGGTGTGTAATCTCAATGATTTGTTGCATTTTGTTTGCTAGTATTTTATTGAGAATTTTTATGTCTATGTTCATTAGAGAGGTTGGCCTGTAGTTCTCTTTTTTGATTGGGTCTTTCTGTGGTCTTAGTATCAAGGTTATATTTTCCTCCCAGAATGACTTGGGGAGAATTGCTTCCCTGTCAATTACATTAACAAGTTTGGATAGTATTTGCATTAAATCTTGTATAGGTTTCTTGTAGAATTCAGCAGTGAATCCATCAGGACCTGAAAGTTTCTTTGCTGGCAAGTTTTAAATTACATTTGCAATTCATTGACTGATATTGGGTTATTTAGAAATTTTATATCTTCTTGATCCAGCTTTGGTAACTTACATGTTTTTCGAAGTTTGTCAATTTCTTCTGTGCTTTTAATCCTATGAGAATGGAAGTTTTTGAAGTAGATAGTGTTGATTTTCTGTATTTCCTTAAGATCTATAGTGATTTCAGGCTTTTCATTCCTTATTGCATGGCTTTGAGTTTTTCCTTTCATTTTTTGATAAGATTGTCTATGGGTTTATAAATTTTATTAATTTTCTCAAAGAACCACTCTTTGACTCATTAATTCTTTGTATTGTTTTCTTGGTCTCAATTGCATTAATTTCTGCTCTGATCTTTATGGTGTTCTTCCGTTATTTGGGCTTTGGGCTTGACTTGTTCTTCTTTTTCTAGAATTTTGAGGTGCAGCAATATGTTGCTTATTTGTACTCGTTGTGTTTTCCTGATGTGAGAATTCACCACTATGAATATCTGTCTGAGGACTGCTTTCATTGCGTTCCACAGGTTCAAGTAAGTTGTATTTGTATTTTTGTTTGATTGTGTATATTGTTTAATTTCTTCTTTAATTTTTCTCGGGACCCATTTGTTGTTCATTAGGATGCTATTTAATTTGCATGTGTTTATGGAGGTTTTGCAGCTTCTTTTGTCATTAATGTCCAATTTCATTGCACCCTGGTCAGATAATACACATGGAATAATTTCAATTCCATTGCCTCTACCTAAGCATGTTCTATGGGCTAGTGTATGGGCTGTGTTAGAGAATGTTCTGTGTGCAGCTGAGAACAATGTGTAGTCTCACATTCTTTGGTAGAAAACTGTATATATCTACTAAGTCCATTTGTTCACAAGTTTGATTCAGTTCTGTTATTTCTTTGCTGATTATTTATCTAGCTGATCTGTCTCTTTGTAACAATGTTGTGTTAAGTTTCCCCATTATAATCGTGTTATTACTTATTTGATTTTTCATATCTACTGATATTTGTCTTATAATTAGGTGCCTTCATATTTGGTGCATATATATTTATGATTGTTATTGCTTCTTCTTGAATTTTTCCTCTAACAAATATGTAGTCACCTTCTTTATCACTTTTGATTATTTTTGGTTTGAAGTTCACATTGTCTGCAAATAGAATAGCTACCACTGCTTTTTTCTGGTTTCCTGTCACATGCAATATGGTTTTCCATCCTTTGACTTTCAGTCTATGAATTTCCTCTTGAGTTAGATGTGTTTCTTGCATACAGCATAATGTTGGATTTTGTTTCTTGGTCCATTCTTCCAGTCTGTTTCTTTTAATTAGTGAATTGAGGCCATGTTCTATAATGGTTATAACTGATATATATTGGCTTGTCTTTGTCATGTTATTTTTCTGCTGTAAGTTCCCTACATTTCCCCTCTGTTTAATTGTTTGCCCTGCTTGTTGGTTTCTTTCTCTTGTTCTTGGAATTGTGGTCATTTTTATCTGTTTCTAAAATATCTTTCAGTTCTCTTTGTAAGGTTGGTTGAGTGTTCACAAATTTCTTCAGTTGTTCTTTGTCATGGAAGTATCTCTTCATTAATTTTGAAAGATAGTTTTTCAGTGTACATCAATCTGGGTAGGAAATTGTGTTCTTTCAGGGTTTGAAATACTTCACTCCATCCTTCTTTTGACATGATGGTTTGTTTTGAAAAAGTTTGCCTTGTTTCTTGTAGCCTTTCTTTTTTAGGTGGTCTATCTGTTTTCTCTAATGGCTTTAAATGTTTGGTTCTTATATTGAATTCCTAGGATCTTCTTTATCATGTCTATGTGTAGATTTATTTTGGTTATGGCTAGTTGGAGTTCCATATGCCTTACTTATTTGTCAGGTTCTTTTTCCATGCTTGGGAAATTTTCTGCTGTTACTTCTGAAGTCTTTTTATGTCATTGGTGTTTGCTCCTTTTTCATTGATACCTATCAGCCTTATATTGTTTGCCTTTGCATCATCTTGCAGTTTTTAAATTATTTTCTGATTCCTTGTTATTTTAAGAGATGTTTCCTTTGTGATCACTAGCCACAATCCTGTCTTCAAGCTCTAAATGTCTATCTTCAGTTTTGTTCATGCCGTTTTATCAGGTTTAGATGAATTTTTTGTTTTCCTGGATATTTCTTTGAAACTTTGTCATGCTTTTCTAGTCTTTTGCATACTGTTCTGTCAGTATTTCCATCATTTTCCTATGCTCCTCTCTTTTTATCTATATCTTCTTTGGATATGGTCGCCAATTCTTTCATTATGTTTATCATTTCTTTTTGTGCCTGAGAGATTATTTCTGATCTGATTTCCTTTATAGCCTCATGGAATTCTTTCTTTATTTCTGTTCCTATCATTTCTGAAATTTCAGGTGTATTATTTCCAAATTCATCAATGTCTAGGTCTGCTGGACTTTTTCTGGTTGGGCCAGAGGTTTGAGATTGCATTTTGTTCCTTCATTTTGGCATTTTCCCATGTTCCTTTAATTCAGTTGGATGTGAAGTCCTAGTTCTTCCTGCACTGATAGCCTGTTCCACTGTGGTTTCACTGAGGGTTGCAGACAGATGCAGGTCTCTGCGTGCTGTCTCCTAGTCCCTGAAGACCTCACCAAATGTTCCCACATGTTTGTGGGTCTCAAACTGCAGCTTCCTGGTCTCACTGGGCCTCACTGAGGGTCCCTGGATGGTTGTATCTCTCTAGATACTGTGTAACTGTCCCTGTGGGCTTCACTGAGGGCTCCTAGGTGTAGACAGGTCTCCAGGTGCAGCCCCCTGGTCCTTGCAGGCTTCACTGAGGGTCCTTGGAAGGCTACAGGTCGCTGGGCACTGCCTCTCAGTTCCCACAGGCCTTACCACATGTTTCTGTATGGCTGCAGGTTTCTAAGCACTGCTTTCTGGTCCCCACAGTCCCCACTCTGGGTTTCTTGGTGTGTGCAGGTCTCTAGGTGTGTCTTCCTGTTCCTGCAGGTCTCACCTAGGGTCCACTGATGTCTTCAGGGCTCTGAGCACTGAATTTCTGTCCCCACAGACCTTACTAAGGATCCTCAGATGGCTTCAGGTCTCTGTGTGCTGCCTCCTTGTCCCTGTGGGCTTCACTGAGGGTTCTTGGGTGTGGCTATGTCTCTATGCACAGCTTCCTCATTCCTTCAGGCCTCATCAGTGGTCCCTGGATGGCTGTAGGGCTCTGTATGGTGCCTCCCAGTCCATGCGGGCTTCATCAAGGGTCCTGGGTGTGGTCGGTTATGTCGGCATAGCTTTCCAGTTCCACAGGCCTCACCGAGGGTCCCCAGATGTCTGAAGGGCTCTGGACACTGAATTCCAGGCCCTGCAAGCCTTACTGAGAGTCCCTGGATGGCTGTACATCTCTGGGCACTGCCTCCCTATCCCCATGAGCCTCACTAAGGGTTATCACATTTTATTTGTCCTTTCACCTGTTGATAGATACACAGAGCACATCCAAGACAGAACTATGGATCGTGCTCTAAAAACATGGATATGCATGTATCACTGTTGTGTGATGTCCTTACCTCTTTTTAGATGATACCTTGAAGGGGAATAGCAAAGTCAAATGAAATTTCTAATTTTAGAATTGTGAGAAATCTGCATGATTTCCATAAGGGTTGATGTCCATAATGGTTGAACAAGTTTACTTTCTCAACAAAAATGTAGAGTTATATTTGTCCCCACAGGCTCACCAGTATTTGTTATTATTTGATTTCTTTATGGTAGCCATCCTTTCTGGACTAAGATGGAATCTCAAAGAATCTCAAAGTTGTTTTAATACACATTTATGTAATGGCCAGAGAAGTTGAACATTTTTTTTTTTCGTATATTCACTGGCCATTTGCTTTTTTTCTTCTGAGAAGTGTCTACTCATTTCAATGGGCTATTTTTGATTGGGTCTTTATTTTGGGAAAGTTTGAACTTTTAAAATTATTTGTATATTTTAGATATTAGTCTTCTGAGGGGCAGTTGGCAAATTTTTTTCCCATGATGTAGGTTGCCTGTTCACTAAATTGGTTATTTTCTTTTCTGTGCTGAAGTTTTTTGATTTGATATAATACCATTTGGGTATTATATCATTATATATAATACCATTTGTTGTTTCTTATTTTATTTTCCATGCAATTGTGAATCTGTTTAGAAGCTACTGACCTTTGCCTGTTTCTTCAAGAGTTTTGCATACTCCAACTTCCAAATTAGTGACTGTTGCTGTTTAAATGTTTAGGTCTTTGTTCCATTTTGATTTCTTTTTGTATACACTGCTAGACATGGGACTTCATTCAATTTTACTAACACTATTTATTAAAGAGGTTGTTTCTCTTCCAACATGTTTTTGACTGCTTTGTGAAAGATCAGATGACTTACTGTGCCTGGGATTTTTTATTCATCTTCTATTATGCTTAATTTATCCCCATGTCTGTGTTTGTGCTAATACCATGCTTTTTTTTATCATTGTAATTTTGTATTTTATCTTGAAATTAGAGAATGTGATGCCTGCTTTCTACTTTGTTCTTATTGCCCAGGACTGCCTTTGCTATTTTGTGTATGAACCATGTATGAGTTTACCTCTGACAAGGGGTGAATACAGTCAAAAGACAAAAAGGCACAGAATTAATCTGGAGTGCAAGGCCAAGGGGTTCTCTGCCTCTGGTGGACAAAAGAGTCCTGAGCATTTGGTGTCCCTTATATATATTTACTTAGACATGGAAACAAACAAAGTAGCAGAAGATTCATCTGCCACCTGTTACCTATAGGATATGCACAGGAAACAACTGAATCTCAGCTGTGCTGACTCTTTCCTGAAACTTGCAACATGCCTGCATGTTTCCAAAGGAGCACAGCTTTCTGGTTTTCTCCTTTGTGCTTACAGAGAAGGTCAATTAGGCCTTGATCCTCATTATCTGGTCTCCTGCAATTCTGAGCCTTTTCTGGTTTCACATCAGTTTTAGGATTGATTTGTCTAGGTCCATGAGAAATGCTATTGTATTTTGATTGAGGTTGCAATATACATAAATTTTGGTAGTATGGCCTTTTTGATGATATTGATATCTTTCCATTTTCTGATGTCCTCTTTGATCTCCTTTTTCAAAGACTGTAGTATTCATTATAGATGTCTTTCATTAACTTTGTTAGGTTAATTGCTAATTATTTGATTTTTTGAGGCTACTATAAATTATATTATTTTCTTTATTTCTTTTTTGGTGACTTCAGTATTGATGTAGAGGAACACTACTTTGTGTATTTGTTTTGTATTCTGTTGCATTATTAAATTTGGTTATTAGTTTTAGGAGTCTTTTGGTGGGATTTTTTGGGTCTTCTATGTATAGGATCAGGTCATCAGTGGATGATAGCATGATTTCTTTGTTTCCTATACCTACTTCTTTTATTTCTTTTTCTTGTTTGACTTCTCTGGCTAATGTTTCATATAGCATATTGACCATGAATGGTGATAATGCATATCCTAATTATGTTCTTGATTTTTAGAGGGAACTAACTGAATTTTTTGAGGGTTTTTGGTGTTCAGTTTTTTTGAGTTTGTTCTCTATATATTCTGTATATCAAGTCCTTCTCAGATGAATAGTTTGCAAATATTTTTTATCCATTCAGCAGATGGTCTCCTGATTCTGTTGGTTATTTCCATTGCTGTGTAGGAGCTTCTTAGTTTGTCACAATCTCATTGGTCTATATTTACTTTTGTTTCCTGTGCCTTGAGGCCCTATCTAAAAAGTCATTGTCTACACCAGTTTCTTGAAATGTTTCCTTCATGTTTTCTTATAGACATTAATATTTTCAGGTTTGTAATTTAGATTTTTGATCTATTTTTGAGCTTATTTTTGTATAGTGAGGAGAACGCACTTAGTTTCACTTTTGTGTATATATGTATATATATATATATATAATTTTGCAAGCACAATTTATTGAAGAGAGCTATACATGTTTGCAAATGGCATAATTCTATATACAAAAACCTATACACCCCATCAAAATTTGTTAAAACATAAATAAATGCAGTAAAATTTTAGAATATAAAATCAAGATACAAAAAATGGAAACTTTTTAATATATGAATAATGAAATTGTTGAAAAAGAAATTAAGAGGGCAATCCCATTCACCATATCTATAAGAGATGTAATGAGGAAGATAATGATAAGAAGACACACGCACAAAAGGAAAAGTACCTCATCTTCATGAATTGGAAGAATCAATATTGTTAAACTGTCCATACCTCTAAAAGCAACTACATGTTCAATGCAACTGCCATTAAAATACCAACAATTTTCCCCACAGAAATAGAAAAAAAAATGAAAATTTATATGAAACCACAAAAGACCCATAACAGATCCTGAGCTAGAAATGCAGGGAAACTAACATCAGGTTTTCAAAAATTAATTAAGATTGTTGATACATTTTAGGTATATGCAATGATCACATTCATAGGGAATTTGTACCTATACATGATATAAATTAATTTTTTTCCAATTCCCTTAGCTTCTCTTCGATCCATCTTCCTTTCCTTATTTACAAAAGCTGCATTACCATTTTTGCTTTCTTTTCTCATTTTTTTCTTTTCTGTTCCTTCCTTTCCCCTTTCTCCTCCCCAGTTTGCCATCGCATTTGAAACTTCCTATTTCACAATATCTATTTTACATTTTGGTCCTGATTAGCACTGTTGGTACCACACACCAAAGAAACAATGCAGAATTTATATATGTGTATCTAATTTATTTCACTTAAGTGTGTGTTCTTAAAGTGCATCCATTTAGCTAGAAATGTCTCAAGCTTATTCTTTTTTTGTGCCTGGGTAGTGCGCCATTATATTAAGATATCTTCCTTATCCATTCATCAGTTGATGGGCATTTTGACAGTTTCTAAGATTTAGCTATTACAAACTGTGCTTCTATAAATATGGGTGTGCATTTATTTCTGTGGTATGATGCTTTTGACTTTTTGGGGAAGATACCAAGAGGGGAAATAGCTGGTTCAAATGGGACCTCTAGTCCTAGTGTTTTGAGGAGTCTTTACAGCGATTTTCACAGTGATTGCACCAGTATATGCTCTCACCAATAATGGAAAAGGGTTCCTCTTTCCCCAAGATGTGCCAGCATTTGTTCTTGGTTGATTTCTAGATGATACCCATTCTTTCTGGAGTAAGATGGAATCTTGCTGTTGTTTTATTTTGTATCTCTCAAATGATCAGTGTGACAATATCAGGTCTTAAAACATACTGCAAAACTATGATAAATGAAACCACCTGATACTGGCAAAAAACAGGCATATAAACCAATAGAATAGGATATAAAACTCAGAAATTAATTCACATTTATTCATTAAATGATTTTCATTAAACCTCTTCTTTAACCCTTTATCTTTATTTCATTTACTACCAAATCTCTCTGCACCCCAGTATTTCTCCTCTATTACTAACTTAAAATTTTATGTAGGACAGCTGGCCAAGGTTCTCCACAATTCATATGTCTAGTACAGAGGAACATGTTACATTGTGTGTCACTCTCAATGACTTGACTGCATTGGGCACTATGGAAACATTTTCCTTCAAAAATTTCATTTATCCTCAGCAGCTCCCCAGGATACCACTCTCTCATGGGTCTCTTTCTACAGTTCAGTGACTGGGTATAATATTAAAACTGTGACCTAAAGATGACTACCATTAAACAAACAAGGAAACTGAGTCAGAGAAACCCAAGATATGTATGAGCATGGTGCCAGCAGAACATATTGTGTCTGGAGTTTTA
>RJWM01044886.1:0-13055 GCA_004363535.1 Dasyprocta punctata | reverse complement strand
GGGCCCTGCCCTGTGCCAGGCAGGTACCCGGGTGTCGGGCAGGGTTTCTGCTGCTCGTGCACGTTCGACGTTGGAGAAAATGTTTCCAAAGGTGGTTTTGTCTCACAAATGTGCATCACATGTTTAGGATTCTCCTGGGGCGTTGAGGATTTGGCCTTAGTTGTAGCCCATGTGTGGCGCGTCCTAGTCCCTAAGGTTGCCGGTTCCAGGTTTGCGAACTTGCACTACAAACCTGTGAGCTGCGGCGCAGACTCGAGGCGGGGCTGTGGCCTCTTCTTTCTTCGCAGCGCTAACTCGTCTGCTGTGTGTAACGCAAGTTCCTGTCGCCTTCCCCTGTACTCTAATAAAGTAAAAATGAGACCTGTTTTTTTTTATGCGGCATGTTTCAGATATGTCCTGAGCTTCCCGTGGTCCCTTCTCGTGAGAACCCCTATTTTCGCATGCCTCCTTCCCTCAGCCCCCGCCAGGCCAGGCCACAGCAGGCTCCCTTTGTCCCCCTGGGTGATCCTGAAGCCAAGGGAGTAGAGCTGGCTCTTTCGGAAGATGGGAGGCGTGGTGTTTGCAAAGGGAATTGGGTCGGAAGGTGACACGGTGCAGTGTGGCGTGGGGCGCTGACGTGGACCTGCTCGCTGTGGTAGGCAGGGCCGTCTGATGGATGTCACAGACGGAAGACTCGCCCCTCCTGCCGTCTCCCCCCACCCCATGGGAACCTCCTTTCTCCAGGCTGAAATAAAATTGCGAAGGCAGAGGCTGCAGGCAGGTGCGCTTTTCCTCCTCCTACCGGACGTGCTGGGGCTGGCGGATGTCGGGAATAAAAACTGCTGGAGGTTTTCGGGACCAGCGTGGGTCCCTGCTATTCCTGCTTCCCCTCCTTCGGCTGAGATTCCCCATAAAGGAAGCGGCCGGGGTTGGAGCGGCCCCCAGAGCGGACTCGTGGCTTGACTTCGCGTTTGAGGGTGCACAGAAATTGCTGCTGTCACCACCACGTGCCATGTCGGAAACTGACGCTGTCTGTGCTTCACTTTGGGAGAAGTCAATGACGTGTTTAAAAAAGTACGAAGGAGTTGAAAGTTGGGGAAAACCTTGTTCCGTGTACTCAGGGAGAGGGGACGAGGGATCTTGTCCTGGTTTTTTTATTAAGTTGATGGTAATTTGTCTTTGTCACTGTCAAAGCCCCCGTCGCCTGCTGCAGCTTCTCCACCTGCCCTGCCCTGTCCTGTCCCCGGTGGCCTGCGCGGTGGCGCCCTGAGCCCCTTTTCTGGCGGGATGCAGAGCTGGCGCACGAGCTGAGCTGGTCTCCCCTGCTGAGCGACCACCTCCTAACTGCAGTCTGCTCTGCTCTTCGGAGAACACGGCAGGCGCTCAGATGCCCCGAAGTTCTTAACTGGCCTGAAATAAAAGCAGCGGTTCCCCCACAGGAAAGCCTGGGGCGGGGGCTGGTGCAGAAGTCCCTGATCTCCCCCTATGCCCGAGGGGTGCCGGCTCAACCAGGCCCCCCGGCTCCTGGCTCCAGAGAGTCGGTTCAGTGTTCTGCGTGCTGGGATTTGAGTTTTTCTCAAGGCGCTCATCTTTTTGGTCTGAGGCGTGAAGACCTGGAGGGCACCGTGGACAGAGCGGGCAAGGCTACCGCGCCGTCTTAATCGGCACTGAGTCATTCCCGGGTTTTCTCCGCTTCACGGCACCTGACTCCAGAGGCCTGCGTTTGTCGAATGCTGCAATCACCCCAGCAGGCGCCCACACCTGTGGGCCGTTCTGCCAGCTCCAGCAGCCTCTGATCCACTTTCTGTCAAGGTATTGGCCGCCTCCAGGCCTGTGATAGGTCACCCCATTCTCTGAGCGGCCGCTGTGACCCGCTTCCTGCACCAAGTCAGCATCTCCATCTGCCACAGCGCGGGTCTGAGCTCCATTTCTGCTCCTGGGCGCCTGGTTCTCCCCCCACTGCCTTGCCAAGCGCTGAGACCCCTGCTGTCAGCAGAAGCTGCAGAGTGACCCCCACATCCCACAGGAAAGGGGTGCGTGGGGAAGAGGTGCACTTCCAGGTGGGGCTCCCAGGAGGTCCCGTCCAGGGTTCAGGGCTGGGAACGGCTGTGGGAGTGCACAGTCCCTGCTGGCCAAACCCGGGCTGGCGCTGGCTTCCTGTGTGGAGTCCAAGGCGAGAGTTGCGGTGCCCGGGGTGCGGTGTCAGGCAGGAAGGGAGCTGGTGAAGCAGCGGGGTCCTCCTGCATTGGGCCTGGCACCGGGCGGCTCTGGCTTCTCCCCAGAGTCAAAGCGACGAGGAAAGGGGAGAGCTTCTCGGAGGCCACGGTGGCGCAGCTAGACACTCGGGAGGGTGGACTCCCAGAGCTGCTGCATAAAGCGGCGAGAGCGACGGGAGGAGGGTGTGCGAGGCCTGGGGAGGGTCCGAGCGGTCAGCGGCACTGCCCTGCGGACCGCCTTGCTGGACATTTGAACGTGGGCCGCAGGTTCCCGCCCCGCCTGGGAACCCCCGTCTGTCCCCGGCCTCCGTGGCAGGGTGTGTTATGAGTAAGGGTGGAAACAAACTTCTGGGAACCTGGGTCAAACCATTGAGCGACGAGCCTGTGATGAGCAGTGGAGAGCCCCTGGCCCTGGGGCTGCGGCGGGGAGGCGGCAGGGTCTCTGGGTGCTTGGTCTGCGCGCCAGGATGAAGCAGGGTCTCCTGTCACGCAGCTCATGCAAGAGACAGAGGCCTTTTAGGAGGCGCAGCACAGCTGCCAGCGCGGCTGGCACAGCCCTGGTGGGGTCCCTGGGACACCCCGGCCCTGGCATCGGCAGCCTCCCCACAGGAGGGCGGCCCTGCTCGGAGGCCCGCACGAGCCCGGCGAAGACTGGCCCCGTGGCTGGCAGGAGGCGTCAGTCAACAGGAGCACACAGGCCCAGCCCGCTCGGTTCCCTGCCTGGGGTGGGGACCGCAACAGTCCGGACAGCCAGCAAGAGCACGCATGTTTGCTGGACTCTGAGTGCTGCGTGGGCGGGGTGAATACAAGCCCTTGTCCTGGAGGAAGGGGGCCCAGAGTCCCCTCCGTTTGCTTGGAGGGACCCCAAATGCAGGGACCGAGTAGATGGGACAGGTCAGAATGAAAGGGGCTGTCAGAGTTCGGAGGAGACCCAGGGATGGCTGGCCCACGGGGCTGGGGGTCGGTGGGGACGCAGGGTGACTTGGCACGAGGGTCGGCACAGCAGCGGGGGAGGGGCAAGGTGTGGTGACTCCCGGACCCACAGCGCTGCCCCCACCGGGGGGGCTGCCTCCCTGGGCTTCCCGCAGCACTGAGGACACTGCCCCCACCCCTGTCCCGTAGCGCAGCAGTTTCCAGCGGAGCCCACAGCGGTCACCTGGGAACACGCGCCCCCGCAGTGCCCAAGCTCGGGTCATGAGAGCTGTGACTGCGCGTTCCCAGGCCGCTCTTCAGGCTTCCCTCCGCCTCACGCCTGGATTGCCAGCATAGAAAACGGATGAAAGAAGAGCTGGTGTGGTGTCCCAGTTCAAATCTGTAATCCCAGCACTCGGGAGGCTGAGGCAGGAGGAACGCAGAGTTCGAGGCCAGCCTGGGCTGTACAGCGAGACCCTGTCTCAAAGAGCAAAACACCACAAACGCCTAAAATGACAACCATATATGATTGTTTTAAGGTCAACCAATGAGAACTGATACTTCTTGCTGCCGGTATTTATACATATCTGCCAATATCAGCAGCAAATTTATTTTCACTTAGTTCTCTAATATGGAGAAAATTCTGATGCCCACATAGTTTTTTAAACCGTCAACCTTGCAAGACGAGAACCTGAAAAGTATATGAAGTCTGCCAGGTGTGGTGGCACATTGTGGTCCCTGGGATACAAGAGGCGCTATGGGCCGCGTTGAGGGCAGACACACGGGTTTGAGGAGCCAGAGCCCCTCCCCCTACCGGGTCGGAGGAGGCCGGCCCTCCCCGTCTGCGTGTCGCCCTCCGTGGGCCAGGCCCTCCCCCAGGACGCTCCCGTTTCCCCACCTCCCTTAGCTCCCGCCCCTAGCCGCCACCCCGGATCCCCGCCCATACAGTATATAGGCTTCTGCATTTCCGCAATAAAACGGATCTGCGCCATCAGCCTGGTCTCTGCGTTATCAACGCGTCGGTCTTGCCTGCTGTGAGGCCGAACCGCCCCTAGCACATGAGGCTGAGGCAGGAAGATTGCCAACATGGGCAGTTTAGACTTTCAGACTTTAAAAAGGGTTGGGCCTGTAACTCACCCCTCCTATATTTGGTGGTGTTGGGTCTGGTGTCTCAGTACCGCGGCGGGAAATAAAAACCATTTGTGGAGTCTGCCATGCGGAAGAAACTTCTAAGATGTGCACAGAGGTGAATCACTTGACAGCATGCGCTCGTTTTCCTTGGTCTCCCAGGCAGGATACACCAGCTGTTCACTGCTCACCTTTGAGAATTATTAATGTATTTCATGATTCAGTGTGGCCCAAAATATTCCAACAAATGCCGTACCTCCGAGTCACCCCACGGCTGTGAGGCTGTCCCGGTGGGCACGTGCAGGTCCCCCCCACCCCGGTCCCCGCTGGCGCCCGGGCTGAGGCCCCCAGAGTGTCGCGCTCCCAGGCTGAGCAGAGCCACTAAACTTGGTTTCTAGCAAGTTTCGGGGGATTCTGGGGACCTCAGATTGAGAACCATAGATTTGTAGAAATTATTATGAATAATAGGAAAATTAATGGCAGCACTCTGTAGGCTGAGGCAAGAGAATCGCCACAGGTTCTGAGCCTACCCGGTAGTGCGGCACAGGATGCAAAAGGAGGACCAGGAGAGAGCTGTGCAGCTGCAGAGCTCTGGGGCGACCCTGATCCCCGGGGCACAGAAGGCCTCAGCTCCGAAAGCTCCCCCTGGGCGGTGGGCAGGATCTCCGCAGCGCCAGGGGAGAGGAAAGCGCGCAGCCGCCCCGGCCGGGCCCTGGGCTCCGCGGTCCGCCCCGCTGTGGCGCGCGCAAGGCCGGCAGGGGCAGCTGTGCCGACCCAGCCTCCGCGTAGCCGCGAGCGGTGTGGGAGCGGTCGGGGCCGGCGGCGGCAGGAGCTTTGCTTCTCTGGAGGGAGGCAGCGTGGTCTCCCGCGAGACCCCGTCTCAAAAAACAAAACCTGGGGAAATTGGAAACGCGCGAAATGAAGGCGGCAGCTGGACGTGGCGCGCCGGGGCTGGCGCAGAAGCAGGAGCTCGCAGAGGGGAGGGGAGCCGGCCCGGCCGGGGCTGCCTCCTGCCCACTGCAGGCCCCACTGACCGGGTGCTAAGGAGCCGCCCCGGCCCTGTGCACGGCCATGCCCTGCCGGCGGGAGCCCCGGGACAGCTCCCGGCCCGGCCCTCCGGGGCTGGCGATGGCCTTCCCTTCAGGGCCCGCTGGGGGCGCTCGGTGGACAGAGGCCGGCCAGGCTCTGTTACAGGGGGACGCGAGCACCCCCTGCAGCCCGAGCCTCCACTGTCTGCCTGTGGACAGGTGAAATGAAGTGTGCGGGGGGCCCAGGGCAATGAGGTACCCGTATAAGGCTGGGCTTCCTGGGGCACATCTGTAATCCCAGCACTAGGGAGGCTGAGGCAGGAGGAGCGCCATGGGTTTGAGGCCAACCTGTGAAACAGTGAAAACCTCTCTCAACCCAAAACACCAGAGACGGCGGACTGCACAGGCACAGGGGCGGTGAGGGAGGGCAGAGCAAGAGGGCGCTTTGCAGGGGTGACAGCCTCGATTTGGGGTGCCGTGGGGGTCAGGAGTGTACGTTTATATCTTCACGTATGGGTAGGAGTGTTCCAAGTTCCTCTGACTGAAAAGAACTTTTCTCCACTGTTCCAGGCCTTTGGGGGCAAATTTAAGTGTCCATATATGTGTGAATTTATTTCTGAATTTTATTTTACTCCTTCAGTCTAAATGCCTGTTCTTACACCAGTGCTACACCATCACTTTGTAATAAATCTTGGTATCTGGAGTAAAAATATTCCAACTCTTCTTATCATAATGAAAATTCCTCAGATTTGCCTTTCAATGTATACTTTAGGGTCAGTTTGTCACTAACACCTCCATAAACATCTGCTGGGATTTTAATTGGGTTTACGTCAAATCCATGTAGACAAATCTGGGATGAACTGACACCTTTTTAAATCTTTCAGCCAAGAAACAGAATTACCCCTTCATTTGTTTAGTTCTCTGAAGTCTTTAAATTTTCTACGTAGAGGTCCAGCATATTTTTCACTAGAATTATATTTTAAGACTTTGATTACTTTTTCAAAGGTATTATAAATAGTATATTTAATTTTGGGGGGCTAGTGATGATTTAATCCATGGCTGTGCACCAGGCTGAACCCCCAGCCCTTTTTAAAATTTGTTTTATTTTGAGACAGAGTTTCACTGAGTCACTAAATTGCTCAGGCTGGGCTCAAACTTCAGCACTTCCTGCCTCAGCTTCCTAGGGTATTATAAAAACAGGTATGTCCCATGGCACCTGGCTTAGTATATTTCCATTTTCTAGTTTGGAATATTTTCTGCCAAATAAAAATGTTTGATTTTTAATGGCTTTTTATTTTATAGATTCACAAGAAACTACAAAAGTAATGGAGAGGTCCCCTTACCATTCAAGTTAGCTGTCCCCATGGGACCAACTCATCTAATTTTAATACAGCATCAAAATTGGGAGGCTGACACTGGCACGGCCCCCTCTTGTACTTCTCGTGGATGCGGGTGTGTGCACGCTGTGTGAACTGCATCCCACACCGGGTTCACGCAGCTGCCACCGTAATCGCATCCCTTGTTCTCCTCCTGGTCGGGGCACCCACAGCCCTGAACACAGGTGGCATGGCTGTTCTCTCCAGCTCTAGAATGTTGAGCTTTAAACCAAAATGCAAAGAAAAAGATCAGTACACAGGCTACCAGTCAAGATTTTTTAGCAATCAAGAAGACAATATCAAAACTCTCATCAAAAAAAAAAAAAAAAAAATAGAACAAGTGAGACAGGCAGCCCACCAGGTGGGACATGTGGGTAACACGAGTTCATCAGAGTAGAGAACCACGGAAGAGACGGGCAGAGTCCGTGCCAAAAGGGACCGCTAATATCAACTAGGGTGATTTTAAAGATCCAAAATGTGTCCAGAATCAAATGAAAGTATTCAGAATACCAAGGATAAAGGAATCATCCTAGACGCTTCCGAAGGGGGAAACTTCAAAGTCTTAAGGAATAAGAATCATACGGACTCAACTCCCCACAGCAACATTTTAATATAGAATTTTATTCCCAGAAAAACTGCCAATTAACTAGGACAGACGGAATGAATGTAAATATTGTCAGAAAAACAGGATCTAAAGTTTTTCTCCCATGTGCTCTTCCTGAGGAAGTTACTCAAGGATGTGCTTCAAGAAAATAAGGAAGGAAAACAAAAGAGAGAAGGAAGTGAAATCCAGGAAGCATTTGAAATCTAACTGAGTAGGAGAAGGCGCAGTGACCCAGAAGGGACTTCCCAGAAGGAGACCAGGTTGCAATCCTAGAGAGCAGGTGACGCGGGGACTGTAAAGAGTGTTGACACCAGAAGTGGACGGCAGTCTGCGGGTGACCAGAGAAAGCCAGGCTGAGGCGAGGACGGGAAGGTCTTGCTTTTCAAAGGCGAAACATGCTGCTTAGGAAACCACGGTTAAAATACCAACCACGGTTTGAGCAGTCAGCAGAGTATACAAAGGGGTGACCCATCTCGTCCAGATGTCACGCACACCCCCTTTCCGGCAGGGCACGGGTCCTGGTACTGGATGCAGACCTGCAGAGAGCACTAGGCGTTTGGAGCTAGCAAAACTGTAAACACAGTGTATCTACAGTCAACTTTCATTAGCGTCCCAGGCAGGGACTTTCGGGGGTGTCGAAAGTGTTCTAAATCTAGACGCTGGTGAGGCTGCGTGACTGTTAGTACACAAACACTCACCAAAACGGACCTTCCAGGTAAAGAATTTCACCGAAATCTATTAAATTATACCTCATAAAGCTGTTTCTATTTTTATTTATTTATTTAGTTACTCATTTTTTTTTTTCTTTTTGAGACAGGGTTTCATTATGCAGTTCAGGCTGGGCTTGAACTCACTTTGTAGCCCAGGCTGGCCTTGAACTTGCAACCATCCTTCTGCCTCAGCCTCCCAAGTGCTGGGATTACAGGCCTGTGCCACCACACCTGGAGTTAATAAAGCTGTTTTTAAAAAGGAATGCAGAATACCTACGTATGTGCCTATGAAGCGATTGCGGGGATTTATTATTATGATTATAATTATTATTAATTCTAGTTTTTTGAGACAGGGTCTCCCTCAGGACTTGAGGGCTGGTCTTGAACTCACTATGTAGCTCAGGCCACCTGAGTTCCTACAGGGATTTCACTTGTAAAACGTTAAAAAAAATCCAAAATATAATTTAAAAGAATATCTTTTAAATCTGGGGCAAATAAAGATTTCTTTAGCAAACAAAAAGCATTCTGCTCTGTTTTGCGAGCTCTTCTGTGGGTTTTATTTCCTTTTCATAGCACCATCTTGTTTTATGAATGCACCACCAGTTAAACTCTTCCGTCTCTTGGCTTTCCGGGTTGCTGTTTTATTTTCCTTTCTCACACTCCCGGAATCCACGCGCGGGTGTCTGATGCGTGTAGGTTTTCCTGGGACTGGTGTGCGTCTCCCGTGGCCTTGGCAAAGCAGGTTTGATTTCCCATTAGGTCTGAGCTCTAGGGGCTCAGCAAGATGGCGGCTTTTTGGGGCCATCCCAGATGCCAGGACCTCTACGACTGCCCACCCCTGCCCGACGAGCGTTGCTGCCGCTGCTGGAACACAGCTCTGGTCTCTGCTCGGCAGCGAACATCTGAGTGCCGGAGCCTGGGAACCCTCCCCACCGAGGCCCTTCCGGGCCCCTCTTGGCTCTTTCTCGAGTGCAGCCCTGTCCCCGGCTTCCTCTACTTGAGGTCCCTCGGGGCCACACTGTCACCCGTCCCCTCCCCCTCTCAGAAGCGTGTCACCGTCTTCCACCCACTGACAACCACTCCCTGGATCCTCAGGTGGAAATGGAAAATCCAGAGGAGTGGAGCCCTCAACTCACCCTTCTTTTATTAACAGGCAAACCTAGCATTTGCCCCAATCATACTCTATCCTTTAGTCTGCTTTCTGTTGGTACAGCAGGATACCCGAGACTGGTCAGTTTATAAAGGAAAGAGGTTTACTTCAGGGCCTCATGGCTGGAGAGCAGAAAGCCAACAGGCACACAAGGAAGAGAAGGAAACTCGCATTCCAGCTACCTGCTGATGTAGAAATTATATTCATCCCCAATGAAGGGGGGGTCTCTGTGTCCTAATTGTCTCTATTTATTTATGTATTTAAGATAGGCTCTCAGTGTCGCCCAGGCTGGCCTCAATCCTCCTGCCTCGGCCTCCTGAGTGCTGGGATTACAGGTGTGCATCACCACGTCCGGCTCCTAATTTCCTGCGAACTCCCAACGTTGCTATATCAAGGAACTCCCCCTCAGCGTGGTTGTTGGGGGGACGAACGGCAGCAGCGTCCTGTCAGCTCCCAGTCGGAGCAGACCACCCCAAGCAGTGCTGCCTGGAGATGCCAGAGGCCGGCAAGAAGTCAGACACCGAGATCCGACGGTGAGGATGAAAATGCTCCTGCTCTTGGTGAAGAGAACCAGGCCAGGCGCCTCCACGTGGAGAAAGTTTTGGCCATGGCTCAGATACCCTGGGGACCAAACCTCAGGGGGGTGAAATTTTAGCATCTGATGACTTTCCCGGTGGTCAAGTGAACCCAACACCTCCTCTAAAAAAACTCGGGTCACCCTGGGGGCCCCTCAGCCCCATCTCCTCGGGGCAGGAGGCCCGGCGTGGCTTCCGGACTCTCACAGATGGCAGCCAGCTCCCCTGGCCCCTGAGCCCCCTACGACCTGTCCCTGTGGCCATCTGTGTACCCTGGCCTGAGGGACCCGGGTGCAGGAAGAACAGCGCCAAGGAGGACCCAGCAGAGCGCTGCTTCCTGGCACCGTTCCGCAGAAGCCTGCTCCGCCGCACGTCCTTCGGGGCCGGTGGCACCTGCCTCGGCTTGGGGCGCCCCTGTGTTTCCAGGTCTCGGGCGAGGCAGCCGTGGAGGAGCCCCTGGTCCTGAGGAGCCCAGCTCTGCCCCACAGGCTGGATTCCCAGGCCTGCGCTGCGGGATTTACCAGCAGTGCACGGTGACACGCGCTTCTCCACGGGTGACGCAACGCTGTTTGAAGCAGAGCTCTCGGGCGCTCTCCTGCCCCCGCCGTGTATCGAGCATCTCAGGGCAGGGCTGGGTGGGGCGGGGGACTTTTCCCTTTCTGCCAGGCGAGTCATGTAGCCCAGGCGCTGTTCCCCTTTCTGCTCAGGGAAACGGTGAGTCACCTGATGACAGCCATCGGTCCCTGTGATTAGCATAGTGACTTCCTTCCTCTTCCCACATGGGCACAATTCTGACTTTATTTGATGCTCGGTTATTGCACCCTTTGCTAAACTTTTTGAAAAACACGTTGAAACAGTCACGGCCTGAGTGTGTTTCAGGGTTGCTAAGGAAACATGGACTGACAATGATGTTTAGCGCTGCTGTATAGTGATGTAAAATCTACAGCCCATGTGGGGGACACAGTCACACTTTGGGACAAGTTCCCCAGACTTGGAGCCATTTTTATACAAACAGGCCGTTGGCATGCACAATTCATGGTCACAGCGTCTCAGACTCCTGCAGGGGGTGGTCAGGGGTGCACATGAGACTAACTCTGGCCAACCGGACTCCTGGGTAAGGCTGCTAAGGGCCTCTTAGTAAAGTGTCCTTGCTTTTAGAAGTGTCATAGTGCTGCTTTTGTGGCAGGTCGAGGGGCCTGGACTTGCTTCTGCCATCGTGGAAAAGCCAGGACATAGCGTAGAGCCACCATAGAAGCTCTAGAAATGGTTCAGACGCATGACCCAGCACCCAGCCTTTGTCCTTGCTGTGGTTTCAATGTGTCCCCGCAGGGCTCAAGTGCTGGAAGCTGAGTCCTCAGTGTGGTGTTGTAGAGGTGGCTGGACCTTTGGGGGAGGTGGATTCTAGTAAGGGCAACTAGCTCACTGGGCATCACCATCGGAAGGGATTAACACAGCTCTTATGGGAGGCTGGTTAGTTCCTTCAAGAGTAGATTGTCATAAAAAGATCAAGAATGGTCCCTCCCAGTCTTTTGCTTCCTGTGTTGACATGTGATCTCTGCCACGTGTGCTCCTGCCATTGTGATACCATCTACTTTTAAACTCTCAATAGAGCCCAACAGATACCAGTGTTGTGTTCTTGAACCTTCAGGACAGTGTGCTAAATAAACATTTTCTTTACAAATTACCCAGCCTCAGACGTTGTATTATAGCAACAGAAAATGAACTAATACTATGTTTAAGCCAAACTGAAGTGTGATTCTTTTTCTTTCATCCTAAAGCATCACCATTGGTCTAGGCTCTTCCAAAATCTTTGGTGCTACTTAGATGCAGTTTTCCTTCTGTCATCCAACCTGTCCACCTCAGCAAGTGACTGAAGTTTAGCTGATTTGAGGCCAATAAGCAGATGGTGGCTTCCTGGAAAATAGACTTCCTACCTGGGATGTAGGGTTTGTTTCCTAGAGAGAAGTGCTGATTGTTACTGCACTGAGGGGAGGAGTGAGGAGGCCCAACATCACCTTCCTCGGAGAAACCTTGCTCTTTGAGTTTTATCCTGTGTATTAAAGTCAGTAGTGTGATTGGGATGTCATCCGTTGGGGTCCTAAATAAAACTCTGAGGAAGTCAAATGTCAGCATGTCCCCAGAGATAGCTAGGGAACATCGGAGCAAGAAGTAGTGTGTGTGGGTGAATCAGGGGTCAGGGCACAGCCGGAAGGTGCCCCATCCAGAGAGGGCAGCATCCTGGGCTTCAGCCCATGGCTCTCACAAGGTGTGGGCCTGGCCCTCTGTTCTGGCTGCCGTGGGCTCGCACGTGGACTCTACCCCGATGTGCTCCAGTTGGTGAAAGGCACAGCAAGTCTCTTCTTTTCCTGCATCAGAGCCAGACACTGCCAACTGTGAAACCTGGTCTCCACTCCTAAGTGGAGCCAGTCAAGAATCCCTAAGGATTGCCCCCTTCAGCTGTGAGATGGGATCAAAAACCAAACAATTGTCTGGACCTCTTTCTGGATTTGTGTCATTTTCTATTTTCTGTTTAAGTTTTAATTTTTCAGATGTTTGTTTTTAGACGTGGTGTGAGATAGGTGTTACGATTCAGATCAAAAATGTCCCCAAAGGCCTCATGCACTCACAGGCAGGGCTTTTGGAAGACGATTGAATCATGGAGGTGCTATAGCTGACTTGCTGTTAGGAAGTGGAGTCTAGTCAAAAGAGGCGGGTCACTGGGGACGTGACTAAAAGGGTGCCTCTCCACAGCCAGCTGTTGGCTTCCCTCTCTGCTTCCTGGTCACCGTGATGCTAGCAACTTTCCTGTGCTGGACTCATCCACCATGGCGTTTCTTTGTTTTAAGCCTTTCCTGTGTTTAAACCTGTGGGACATGGGCTGAAACTTCTGAAAAGTGAGCCAAAACAAACCTCTTCTTCCTTAAGTTGTTAAGGAGTTAATTATTATTATTATTATTATTATTATTATTTTGTCTTTTTGAGACAGGGTCTCACTATGCAGTTCAGGCTGGCCTGGGCTCACTTTATAGCACAGGCTACTCTTGAACTTGCCATGATCCTCCTGCCTCAGCCTTCCAAGTGCTGGGATTATGGGAGTGCACCATCACGCCTGGATAATTATTCATTTTATTAGCAATTTCTACTTTTGTTAAATTATGGCTAGAGCACATGGTCTATCAAATTCATAGCTTTTAAATTTCTTAAGATCTTTTTTGTGCCTAAGAGATTACTCAGTTTTTAAATCCCCAGCCCTATTTTTTGAGACAGAGTCTCATGATACAGTTCAAGTTGACCTTGAACTCACTTTGTAGCCCAGGCCAGTCTCAAACTCACAACGATCCTCCTGCCTCAGCCTCCCGAGTGCTGGGATTAGAGGT
>RJWM01044885.1:0-13197 GCA_004363535.1 Dasyprocta punctata | reverse complement strand
CAACAATATAACTATATCCTTTTAAAAATACTAAGTCCCAAAAATTGGTAAAAAGAATTCTAGTCAGATGGGAACACCTTGTATATTTTAGTCTTCAAACACTTGAAATATGAATTTACATAATACAAGTAACTGAAAAGATGGTGCAAGATTATAGGCATAGAGTATACTGAGGTCAATATTAAAATACCTAACTGCTCTAAAAGTTGCATTTTAGAATCAAATATGAATGCAGTTCATAAGGTAACCTGAACCTTGACCTTTCATTTATACTTAATGAGGTTTAGGACATGGTACCCCAAGACATAGTCCCTTGGCACACTGAAGATTTGAAGATGGAGGAATGTGGGAAACAACTTATGCAGGAAGGATCCTCAGGCTGTCCCCTGAAGAAGGTGTCGGAAACCTGGGAAGGACCCTTTGGCCTTCCCCTGAAGTAGGTCAGTAGACCCTCAAGGGAGATGTGTCCTCTCTCCCCCAGGAAAGGAGCATCCTTATCTTCAAAGACAGATGAGGCTACATGGGGAGGAAAGCAGACCCATGTGCTTCATTATTCACCCCAGCTCCCTGCACCTGTCTCATCTCCTTTTGCCTTACCATAAGTCTGCATGCTTTTCTCCTATTGATTTCTCCTGTTACAGGGCCCAGCCAGTGAACCAAGATAGAAGAAAAAAACAAACATGTTCTCCTCCTCTATCTACCACTGTTACACACAAAATTATTATTCATCAATCTAACTGTATTATTATTTTTCAAAATAAAATTACCCAAAGCATACATATATCTTCTAGTAGAATAACCAGTAAACCTGTATTATTCTCCCTTAGACTGTAAATCTCATAAGGAATTTAATTTTATATTACCTTGAAGGTACCCAAAATAATCAGAAAAATGTACTGAAGAGAAATTTAGTTTTAGGCATTGGGAATAGATTTCTGGCATAAAAAGAATAGATTTCTGGGCCATAGTGGTATACGCTTATAATCCAAGCATTCTGGTAAACTGAGGTAGGAGGCTTGCTCTGCCTGAATAATTTAATTATTGTTACAAGGCTAATTCAATCTAAATTTATGTATGTATGTATGTATATATTTGTTTGGCACCGGGGATTCAACTCATGACCTCGTGTTTGCCAGGCAGGTGTGTGTGCTGTTGAGGTATATCCTGGGCTAACCTACTAATTTTAAAGTTAGAGAAATAATGAAGTTAGATGTCTTTTGCAGTGGATTAGTAGCTAATCTGTTGTGTTTATATTGAGCTGTATTAGGAAGTATTAGGAAAGATCTTTCACCTTTAAGTTGCTTTTTAAACCTGCCACTCCTGAGATCTTTCATTCTGCAGACCTCAGTGGAACTTGACCACCATTCATCCCACTGTTCCTCCTAATCCAGCCACCCTGGTTGCCTCTGCATCCCTAAAGTCCAGCAAAGCAAATGTTTCCTGAACAGATAAGGTTTTTAAAAATGTTCATCTGTCACTCTTTTTTACATAAACAAGTACATGTGAAAGTAGTAATTCTATTTCTAGGAATTTTTCTTAAAGAAGTAAAGATATACATAAAGAGATAACATCAGGAATATTCATCTTAATTCAACAGCAACAAATCTTAACTAAACGTCCAATGACAGCACGTCCAATGACAGCACACTGGTTAAATAAATTATCATATAGCCATACTTTAGGATGATAAATAGCCTTTAAAAATCATGTGGAATACTTAATGACTTGAATAAATTTGAAAGTATATTGTCCAGAGCAAGGAAAAGGTTACCAAATATTATTATAGTACTGGAATGATATATATGTATAGAAAAATCCTGGAACTTTTCCTTTCTTTGAGACAGGGTCTTGCTATATAGTTGATGTTGGCCTTGAACTCACTGTGTAGCCCAGGCTGGCTTGGAACTCACTGTAATCCTCCTGCCTCAGCTTCCCAAGTGCTGGGATTACAGGCATGTGCCACCATTCCTGGCTGGAAGGTGGTTTTGGTATTTATCTCTGGATGGTAATACTGAAGCTTATTTTTAAATTTCTTTTTTGGTATTTATTTCTGGGTAATTATATCAAAGCTTATTTCAAACTTTGTATATTTTTCTAAGAGGCACATAAATTGTTTCTGTAATAAGGAAAAATGATGCCATTTTAAAACAGAACATATAATGTAAGATAGCATGCAAAAAAGAGTTAAGACAGCAAAAGCTGACAGCTCTCCTTAGAAAGACAGTGTTCTAGGCAGCTTGGGCTAGTGTCTGGAAAGTTTGGGCCTGGTTCCCCCAGACTATGCTCTGTGCCCCTTTCCCCTTTTGTGCTATATTCTTCACTGGATAAACCACAGCCATCTGCTGAGTCCTTAAGTTCATCTAAGTAAATTATTAAAATGGGGAGGTGGTCTTAGGAACCCCTACCTACCACAGATAGTACCTAAGCATTTTTTTTTAATGTTTTGTTTTTTCTTTGTGCTGGGAATTGAAACCAGAGTCTTCATAATGAGCTACATCTACAGCCCTTTTAAATTATCTTTTAATTTTCATTTTGAAATAAGTTCCCGCAGGATCACTAACTTGCTCACACTGGGCTTGAACTTTTGACCCTCCTGGCTTACTTCCCAGAGTTTTGGACTGTACTGCCATCCCCACTACTCAAGTATTTTAAAATATATAAAATATAGTCAGGTGTAGTGGCATATGCTTATAATCCTAGTGAGTCAGGAGGCTGAGGCAGGAAGATCAAAAGCTCAAGTCCATTCTGGAAAACTGAAAGAGACTGTCTCAAAATAAAAAAGATTAGGGGTGTGGCTCAGTGGTAGAGTGCTTGCCTAGCATGTGCAAGACCCTGGGTTTGTGCAATCCTAGTATCACACACACAAAAAACCCCAAAACAATCTGAAGAATCCTGTGTAAAAATAGCAACAGTTGAGTGTAACTGCCAATTCTCTTTTTTTTTTTTTTTTTTTTTTTTTTTTTGTGGCACTGGGGATTGAACTCACAGCCTTGCGCTTGTCAGGGCAGGCGCTTAAGCCGCTAAGCCAAACTCCCCAGCCCTGGTTTTTTTGAGGCAGGGTCGCACTATGTAGCTCAGGCCGGCCTTGCGCTCGCGTTGTAGCCCAAGCCGGCCTCGAACTCACAACGCTCCACCTACCTCAGCCTCCCGAGTGCTGGGATTAAAGGCGTGCGCCACCACGCCCGGCTCCCAATTCTCTTTAATAATGGGTATTTTAAAGGAACATTCTAACCGCAAACCTTAAAATATTTGGATTCTATTTTACATAATGTCCCGATGACTTAAAAATGATTTTAAAAGTCACTTACAGCAGGATGGAAAACATTGATGGCTTGAACAGAAGCTTTCCCCTTTTGCTTGTACCCGAACACCAGATCAATCCAGTGACAGATGTTCTGGGACACATGGTCAGACTCCAGAGCCTGTCGGTGGATGAGGATAAAAAGACGAGGATCGTTGCGTGCCCAAGGAGGAAGGTTGACATGATTAACCCGTTCACCATTCTGACGTACACCAAAATCAAAACCTGAAAGAGAAAATGAGTATGAATTGTTAGTTCCCCAAAGCATTCTTCACCCTACCAACAGAGCAGGCTTTATGAGTTCTAGGGAACAGCTGATTGTGTAATGCAATCAGGAGGAGAAGAAAGGAGAAGGAGGATTTAGCTTCTCAGTAAGAAACATCATTGCTCATCTACTTTTTTCTCTACTGGTAAGACTATGTGGATAAATACTATCCTAACTGAAGTTGAGATCCTTCAACTTATCCTTTTACCACTTTATAATATGATGAAGAAAAAATAGAAAACTGTTGTCCTTGAATCCCAATATTTCCACTAAAAACAACCTCAAATGTTACAGTAAGTGCTTAAATATCCATTCAATTATAAACTTGGTTAAAATTAAACACAGTTTTTATAGAAACATTTCTGGATTATTGATACTAACATTTTAAGAAATTTAAAACTATATTTAGTAAATGCTAGTATTTCGTAGTTTAAAAGTTCAACTAATATAAAGAATATACAACTTTAGAATAATTTGTTATAGTATATTAATTTTATGGTAAATCTATAGTCTCATCTGACTTTCTTTCTACCAGGCTGTGGACACCCAATCTTTTGGTTTAATGGAGCCATAATATATGGACAGGAATTGGTGAGGGCTGCATATAAAATATATGATACAGTGAATGTACATAATTATAAAACTTCCTTTTTGTATTTTAACTTTTTATGAAATAAAACAACTCTACTTTAATAATCAAATAATAAAACTTACATGTTGCCTAATAATAATAAATGCCTGATTCACGGACATGTTTAGATAGGTCGCTATGCTTGGCTTACCAAATTGCACAAGTGCATGTAACAGTTGATAAATGTGGGTTTTTGATTCTACTGATCATAGGTTCCACTACACTGTGCCCTCCCCTACACATGAGCACCACAAAACTGAATCATGAAAAAAATCACTAAAGTCACATAAGAATGGTAAAAGTTTTTGATTACATGGTGCTGTATTACTACCTGTCTGTCCAAAACTGAATATGGTCTTCAGGCTGCAGATTGGGCATACTTGTACTAAGGATGCCTGCACCAACTAAATAATATCAATGTATCAAATAAGAAGGCTCTTCTGGAATATAACTTAAGATTTAATTGATTAGTTTGCAAACTGATTAGTTTAAAAAATTGTCCTAAAATAATTTTGAATAGAAAATGTTTTGGTATTACATTTTATTGACATATAAACCAAGCATCGTAACAATAAAAATTAGAAAGGATGTCTTAAAAGTCAAGTAGCTCTATATAAAATTAAGTTGTTGTCTACTTGAATGTGTGAACACAAAAGAATCTTCACTGATCTGGAAGCATTTTGAAATGATATACTGTGAAATATAAAATGAGGGCTTTATCAAATTCACACTGGATGTGGGCATCTCAAGGAACCTGCAATTCTAGACATCAGCTGCCAGTGGTTCAGGAAGGCTTGGCTGAGCACCTGTAGAACTCCATGGAGCTCTTGGAGAAGCAGCAAGGTTGATTTATGTAATCTAAGGGAAGGCTGGAGAGGGGCTGGCAGGAGGGAGTCTCTATAAACTCATCAATTCCCAACTTTTGGGTGCCCTGGGGCACATCATGGATGTAGACCCTCCACTCAGCAGATGACAGAGGGAAAATGAGAATGCTGAAAGGAAGTGACATGGTGAACATTACAGGAAATTGCACAGTATTTTCAGAAAATGGCTAATAACATTTCCTGTATGCTTTTCCAGAACCTTGCTATTTTCTCAAACACCAAGAATTCTGTGTGCCCAAATCCCTAGGCTGAGCTGGTCCTGATTCTCTGACCTGCAAAGACTGTGACAGAGGATAAGTTTATTGTTGTTTTAAGCCACTAAGTGTTGGTGTTATTTGTTATGTGGCCATAGGTTATGGGAACATACATATAAGAAGCTACTACCAGAGAAAACAAGCAGCAGATTTAATCCATTTCTGGTTGCCCCAAGAATACTCACCAGCAGTGTTTGCAGGTACAGATTTACTTCGCGATAACTCAGATTACAGCCCTAACTACTTCCCATATATCTCACTTTTATTATTATTTTTGGATTGTTCTAATATATGGATAGTCTTTGGAAACAAAAGACATTCTATTTAAACCATTCTGTTTTAGTAATGTTTTTAGTAATGGTATTTCCATTTATGAAATAAGTAATTTTTTTTTTTTTTTTTTTTTTTTTTGCAGCACCAGGGATTGAACTCACGACCTTGCACCTGCCAGGGCAGGCACTTAAGCCACTGAGCCAAATTCCTGGCCCTGGTTTTTTTTGAGGCAGGGTTGCACTATGTAGCTCAGGCTGGCCTTGTGCTCGCGTTGCAGCCCAAGCCAGCCTCGAACTCACAACATCCCTCCTACCTCAACCTCCCAAGTGCTGGGATTAAAGGTGTGCGCCACCATGCCCGGCTTGAAATAAGTAATTCTTGATCATTGGAAATTAAATAAATTTCTTTTTTAAATAACTTTCTTTTTTAAAATGGGAAATGGGTTAAATATGAGTTCCATGTTGAAAGCCCCAAGAAAGTTCTCCAAAATGCAGGCATTGATATTTGCTTAAGGCATTTTCAGATGTATAACATGATGGAATGAGTCCGGGGTAACTAGCAGTGTGGATTTATTAGTAATTCTCCAATCAGCCTCAGAAAAACCAGTTAGAAAATAATTGTAAAGTGATTCACCTAACACTAATTTTCCTAGAGGTATAATTTTCAATTTTATATATTTTTAAGAGTCACATAAAAACATGAAATTAAAGAAAATAACGCAAAAGTACCCCTTACAGGATTAAATGATATTCTGCAAAATAGAAGGTAAAGTTGTCATAACATTTATAATAAAAAATAAAATACACATCTGTGAGAAATTTTAACAGTTAAAAGTTTACATCTTTCAAATATTTAGCCTTGTGAAAAAATCCTTAGGATCAGCAGGAAATAAAATTCTACACTTAAAGGGTTGGGGATTTAGCTCATTGGCGTAAGCACCTGCCTGGCAGGCGTGAGGTTGTGAGTTCGATCCCTAGTACCAAAAAAAAAAAAAAAAAAAAAAAAAAAATCTACACTTAAAAGAATTTCTCTTATTTGGGAACTCAAATTTTAGGACTTAGAAAAGCTATAGCATCATCACAAACCCTCAGAAATACAAAATGAAAATGATTTGCTGCTGTACCTTCACGGTTAACTAAAAACTCAGGAAGATAGAAAAATTCTGGGATGAGTTCTTTCACATCGGTCATAGATTCAAAAGATGAGAGGCGCCAAGTTGTATTTGTAGAATGAAAAGTTCTGTCTGGAATGTCAAAACTTTGATCTACAAAGAAATACAAATGATGCAATTAAGATACAAAGACTTAATTCCATTTGAAACCAGTCATAGCTTTTGCTATTTCAAAAAATTCAAATATTGATTTTGCTTGCCCATAGTTTGAGATCACTCATAATCTTAAAAATATTTTTATATTTCTGTAATATTTTGAGATCATATTATATTACTTTCCTCTACATTATGCTTTCAGAATATATATAACCAGATGAATTTATATCACTTGCTGTTTAATTACTATCTTCTATCCAAGTAGAATGAAAGTTCTACAAAAGGATTCCTGGGGTATCACCAACACTCAGCATATAATGAGTACATGAAAAGGATTTCTTTATTGAATGAATGAATAATAAAAAATGAAAATTAAGGTTTAGATAGGATAATAGTCTTTCACGTATTAGGAAGCAAAATTATTCCTTCATCTCTAGCTGTTAAGACCATTTTCTCTCTTTCTGTAAGGGTGGCAGACACTGCTTTTTAGATGTTCTAGCTAAAACATTTTATTACAATATCCTACAAATGAATAATATAAAACTAAGCATAGTCATTCTTTTGTTAAATTCTTTTTGTGGTACAGACTATGAATGATCAAGAATTGAGTTCTGTCCCTGTCTCTTTTCTGCCAACAATGATTAGACTTCCCAGGCCAAGAGCAAGCCTGGAATAATAAATGATATCCAAAGGCCAGTCCTTGGAAACATCAATGAAGTATTTGGTTCTTAGGAAAAGTATGAAATGGTTTAAAATCTTTCTAAGCTAACTAGCATATCCTTTCATGTGGGGATTGTCACAAATGAGTCTCAGCCTCAAGCAAAGCACAATTTAAAAATGATACATTCCATTTTTTTCCTACATGCCAGCTGCTCTACTGAGCATATTTTCTATTACTCTTACTACTTTTTCATCTATTCTGTTGAGTCAGGTAGCATTTCCTGGCCACTGTATAAAAACCTTCGAAGGAATTTATTGTTTTTTGAGACCAAGTCTTGCTATGTAATCCAGATTGGCCTCAAACTTGCAGCAATTCTGGTTCAGCTTCCCAAGTGCTGGAATTACAGACATGCAACTAAGTAAAAATAACTTTTATAAATGTTTACTTATTTCTCAGAAAAGCAGGGCCATTTTGTCAGGCTTAGTGGGTTCACAGCACCTAGAGCTAAGGAAAAAGAGAAGAACTAATATCCAGATTTTAAGACTTTCTGTAGTTTCCTAATTTTTGTTTCTAAAAAATACTGCTATAAAATCCTATAATATAGACCAGTGATGGCAAACCTTTTAGAGACTGAGTGCCCCAACTCACTATTTATTTCAACACTGGAATTAAACATCAATATCTGATGCTCAGCTGCTGGGGCAACGGCTTACACGCTGACAGAGAGGGTTCTGTATGCCTGCTATTGCACACGTGCCATAGGTTCGCCACCACTGATCTAGACTGTATTTATACTCAATTAGTGGTTGTCAAAGGGCAGCACTTCTGTCCTGCAGTGTTAAGTAGTAAAGTCTGGAGACATTTATGGTTGTCACAACCTGGAGTGAGAATGTGCCACTGACATTAGTGGTCTGAATGCTACAGTCCACAGGGCAGTCCCTTTGATAGAGAAAAATTATGTACTTCAAGGTGACTAAAGTGTGAAAGTTGAGAATTTCTGGGGTGAACTGTAAATCAAAAAATAAATTCAAAAGGCAACAAATGAAAGTGAACAGAGATAAGGTAGTAACAGAATTTTTAAAAATATAGTCATAAATATACAGCAGCAAGATGTCATGGTATAGGACTATATTCCCAGCACTCTGGGAGGCTGAGGCAGGAGGGTTTTAAGTTTGATCTCAGCCTGGGCAACTCCGATCCTTTCTCAAAATAAAAAATAAAGCAGGGTATGGTGGCATGTGCCTAGAATTCTAACACTTGAGAGGATGAGGCAGGAGCATCACCATGAGTTTGAGGCTGGTGTGGGCTACATAGTGAGTTCAAGGTCAGTGTGAGGTACACAGAAAAACCCTGTCTCAAAACAAAAAATTTTAAAAATTAAGAAAGGGCTGGGAAGCTGCTTAGTATGAAAGCCCTGGGTTCAATCTCCAGTACTACAATCAACTGATTCACAGCAAAGAAAACCTAATAATATATATTAATATATTTATAATAGCAATATAAATGAAGGTTGATAAATTTTAGTTGATTGAGAATTTTGTACTAATAGATTCTTGGGCTATATTAAAAGAAACATAGTCTTAGATGAAGAGAGCCATCAGTTCTGTTAAAACTAAAGTGGTCCCAAAACCACCCCTAAAATATTGCCATTTTTTAGTAGCAGCATTCATGAATCAGAACATGTCCATAAATATCTTCAGAATAGCGACAGGTTTAGAAGCCAAAGCAAACAAGGACAGCTTTGAACATGAGTTGTGAATCCTGTTCATGAAGTACAGAACAATCCCATTTATCTGTTAGTATTTCTTTCAACAGCTGGGTTAGGGTCATGCATACAGGCAGCTCTCAACCTGATGTCAAACTAACGAGGGATAATTAGCCAAAGGAAAACAAGGCTTAGATGCAGAAAAGGGACAGAGCAACAATCTTAAAATATCTGAATGGCTGTCATGTGGAACATTGATTCTGTGTACTTACAGAGGGACAAGTATAAAAAAGTCCCTTTACAGATCAAGCAGAGAATACAAATTCATTCCTTCAAGAGGTTGTCTATGAATAAAAAATAAAAGAAGTCCTAGAAGGATTGAATACATGAGTAGATAATGATTCCCCAAAGAATTCTGGGGAAAAACTACAGTTATTGCAACAGTTCTCATTAGAAAGTTGACAGGGGAGTGTGTTTCTGTTTGCATACAAATCAGTAAATCCACTCCTAAGTCATCCTCAGGCCTGCAGGCTGCTACTCAAAATGCCAAGGAAAAAAGAAGAGGAAGAGGAAGAGGAGGAGGAGGAAGAGGAAGAAGAAGAAGAGGAGGACGGACAGGAGGAAGAGGAAGAAGGGGAAAAGAAAGAAGAGAAGGAAGGAAGAAGAAATAAAGAAGAAGAAAAAGAGGAAGACGATGATGATGATGGCAATAACGACTTTGCCATACTGAAGATCTGTTATGGTTTAGATCTAAAATGTCCCCCGAAAGTCTCATGTATTCACAAGTGAGGTTTTTGGGTATTGGGAGTACTATACTCATCAGTGGTTTGACCTATCCATGAGTTCATGCTGAATGTGCTGAGGTCTGCTTGGAAGAGGCAGGACACTGGAGGTGTGATCTGGAAAAGAATATTCTTATCCCTCACAACTCCCTTCCCTGCTTCCTGGTTGCCACAGGGTGAGCAGCTTTCCTCTGCCATTTCCTTCCACCATGTCATTTCTGCCTTGGGGCAGCTGACCATGGACTGAAACTCCAAACCATGAGCCAAACTGAACTTAAAGTTGTGAGTATCAACTATTTGGTCCCAGTGATGTCAAAGTTGACTAATATGGGATTGAAGTCAGGCCCTTTGCTCTGAGTTACATTACCAGTCTTTTTCTTTTTTAATTTTGATACAGGGTCTTAATAAATTGCTAAGTTTCCCAGGCTGGGCTTAAGCTTGCAGTCCTCCTGCCTCAGTTTCCCAGAGTGCTGGGATTACAGGTACACACCCACCATACCCAATGGAGGGAGACCATTAACTAGACAATTATTACAGTGAAGGTGCTAGTGTGGTTCTCATAGGTATTCACTACTTAGCGATAGTAAATGACGACACAGTCCCCTACAATAAATTACAACAATGTGTCGTTTGTAAAAATAATGTACGTAGGTTCCAAGGTAACTTAGATGATTTGAAAAATTATTAGGTTGAGAAGCTTTACAAAATGAACTGCATACAATTTAAAAAGAGTAAAACTTATGGTTTGTGAATTACATATTAATTTTTAAAAAATTTTAAAAGGGACTTGCATTTTTATAAATTTAGGTATGTTTAATTGAAAGATAAACTTGAGGTACTAGCAAGATGACTTCACTTACCACAGCTTTTTTTGGTACTGGGAATTGAACTCAGGACCTTGCTCTTGCTAGGCAGACACTGTGCCACTGAGCTATATCCCTGGCCCAACATTTTTGTGAAGAATTTTAATGAAGGAGTGAATGGAATTCTTTCTGTGTTTGGTTATTCTTAGTAAGTTCTCAAGAAGCCAATCAAGTTTGTTGCTGGTCATGACTCAACATGATTTTTGGGGCAGGAAACATTCTTACCTTGATAGGCTAAAAACATTTTGGTGAAGGGAGGCATCCTGACCAGGAAGTGGAGCACGGTGCCACTGTTGGAATAGTGAGAGCCATAGTGATAGGGCTGCACGGGAGGCATGGGGTCATCTTCCCTCGCCCCTTTGCGGTACTCCTCCTCCAAGTACTGAAGGATTCAGAAGCAGAGAGAATTCATGACCGTGCATTCCATGCAGTGTTAGGAAAGTACAGGTTTTCTTTTCTATCCTTCTCTACCACCCTTTTGACACCATTCTCTATAGCTTCCTGTCCCATTCACGTCTGAGACGCTAGTGTCTAGGAGTCTTCTCTGAGGCCTGCACTTGGCATTCTGCACCTGCACTCAGTATCCTCAAAAAACCCTCCTGTTCTTAAGCCTCACTCCGAGCACTCCATCTCCTAATATCTAAGGTCGTCAAGCACTCAATGAGACCCGCTCTGATCACTAGAGGCATCTGCATTTTAAAAGACTGTTGCATGACACAGTGGTGTTATTTAAAGAAATGCTTTTCTACAAGTGGAAATACAATAGAAATGTAAAGATACTACATGTAATCAATATGAATGTAATATTTTATGGTGGTTTTGCAGTATAGCTACGTAAGAGGTAAAAAGAATATAGTGACTTTTCGTTATTCCTGTCCTTCCACCATGAAGTAGGAAGCAAAGCTGAACATTTAATCTGTCACTATGCTCATCTTCCATGGCTTCTGTTTGGCTCTGATAACAAATTTCAGTAGTGAATTCACTAGTGAGTTTTCAGTAGTCACTTTTGACTCTTACTGACTGCCCTATTTTCAACTACAGAAGAATCAGTGATAGTATAAGGTGTTTAGTGGCATGTTTCTGGAACTATGAAATGTAAAACAATGTGGTAAATAAGAGAAAATTGTTTCAGCTGCTTCTTTCTTGACACTGTTGTGAAGAATGCTATGTATAGCAGAAGTGAGTTTTTTTAATTTCCTATGGAATTTCAATAATATTATTTTTACAAAAACGTAATTCTTTATTTTTCTTCTAAAAACAGGTAATTCTTTTCAATTTAAGAAATTTAAAATCTAATAAATTTGTTTTAATAAACCAATACAAATGTTCTGAATATGACTAATAAGGATTATGGTACATAAAAATGTGTTAATATTGTTATAGAAATAGCACTAGGGGATACAAGTAGCAGGCGCTTGGAAGTCTTTGTGATTTTTAAAAGAAATATAATTGCTATGTATTTGAGTAAACAAATAATGTAATGGGTTATTAGTTTTCAATTTATGACAAAAGGATACTCTTTTTCTTAATTCTCTAAGGTGTTTTCAGAGAATTAAGACAGAAAGTAATATTTAATTTCATATGATTTCAAGTTATCTTTCGAAGTACAAGGAAATGAAAAAGAAAAATCAATGCTGTAAGTTTAAAATTAAGTTGAGCACAAATCTATAAAACAGAACTCCAGTTTTCATTTATCAAAGTATGAGTAGAAAACACAGCTACCTTGTATGTGTCCACATAACGATCTTCTTTTTCTTTATACTGCACAGCTATAGGCTTAGAGAGATTTCTATAAAGGAAAGGATGATGGGAAAAAATAAAATCATTTGATACTGACAGGATGAAGCCACCTATGTCTGCATTTTATGAGTAAATAAGTGATCAACAATATTCTTGGCCCTGAGTTCAATACTTACAACACCCTGCTTTACAACTAACACTCATCATTCTAAATTACAACTTACGCAATTATGGTAGAATTTTCCCACAGAGGTGTATCAGCAGTGGGAATCCTGACTCGGGTGTAACCTGAACCAGAGCTTCTCCCCCTGGAATCACAACTAATGCTTAGCAGCTTCCCCTGGAATCGCAACGAATGCTGCCTTTAGCAGCTGATTCCGCTCAAGCCCTGGAAGTTGTCCCCATTTTGCAGACTCTACATCCCCATCCGGCAGTCAGAGTAAAGGAAAGTTTGGACAGAGATTACGATCAAGAGAAGATGCTATTTAATTATTAGACTAATTAGTAAAAACTAAAGAAATAATACACACTTTAAATGACTAAGCTGAGATTTAGAGTGGTACTAAAGCGA
>RJWM01044884.1:0-13081 GCA_004363535.1 Dasyprocta punctata | reverse complement strand
GACTTCAGGATGCCCAGGGAAAGGGAAGAGGTTGAAGGCCGACGGGCCCTGCGCTCCCTTCGGCAGGTGCACCGCCTTCCCGAGTCTGATGTCCTTGTCCCTGGCCTTCCCCAGCTGACTGTCCTCAAAGATGCAAGGAACTCTTCCTGCCCCAGCCTTTTTTTTAATGCTCCGTTCTGGCCCTAAACATTTGTTCAGTGTGTGTGCTGAACCACACCTCGTCTCCTTTGTCTTTCATCTCCACCCTCAGTTCCCTAATCCACAGTTCATCTTAGTAATGATCTCCCTGGACACTCTTTAAGGCTGTAGCTATGAAAGCTATTTTCTCTCTAGAGGGATGTGTGGTATTTGAAATATTCATCATCTGGGAGAAAATCCTCCTGTGTAAACTGAGCTTTGGTGGTAGAGGGAAACCTAGTGAGACTACAAGCGTTTACAGCCCCATCCCAGAAGCTGACTTCAGTATCATGACAGCCATGCTGTGCGTCAGGTAAGTGGCCCGAGGTCCTAGAGGGGAAAGCAGGCGTCTGCCCATGCACTGAGTGAACAGCTCAGGCAGAAAGCACAGGCGGAGTTCAGGCTCCCCCAGACCTAATGAGCACCAAAAACAGCCCGCTGCAGTGCTGGATTGGTTTTTACATCTAGTCTGTAGCATATTGTTGGATGTTGCTGCTTGATCCATTCTGCCAGTCTGTGTCTTTTGACCGGTGAATTGAGACCATTAACATTGATGGTTAAAACTGATACATACTGACTTATCCTTGTCATGTTATTTTCCTGTTGTTGGCTCCTGGTTTTTACATCTATAGCCCAGATGCGAACCCTGGAAGGGAAGGGAGAAGGAGGCATTGCAGCGGTGGCTCCACACCCGTGCAAGTCCAGTGTTGCCGCCGGCTCTCACCAAGTTCTCTGCTGAGCGGCATGGCACTGGGGCAAGGAAGGCAGGTCTGTAGCCTCCTGCTGCAGCCCATGCAGCCTCAGGCGGATGCGAGCACCAGGACAGGCAGGAGAGGGAAGCTGACCCTGGCCAACCCTGAAAAGGCTATGTGGAAGCAAAAGAAGAGACACGGGGGAACTTAATTAGCAAGAGCAGCTGCTGCTTCAGGATGATGACTTGGGTTTCAAACAGCAGAATGATGTGCTTGTTTTTGTTTCATCTAACACAGGTTTTACCCAAAGAGTTGTTAGCAGTACAGTTTTTATCTTAGTAAGATGGGAACATCTTTGGCCCAGGATGTTGTCGGCTTTCTGTCACTGTAACAAATCCCTGAGGGAACTGGTTTACAAAAGATTTATCTTGGCTTATGGTTCGAGAGTCTTCGGTCCAGGGTCCGCTGGCGCTGTTCACTGGGCTCCTCGTAGTAGGAGCAGGAGCGACGGGCAGCACCGCCTCGCACCCAGCCAGGAGGAAAGGCTCCTCTGTCCTGCAGGGTCACACCTTCAGTGACCAGGACCACCTGTGGGCCTCACTCTACGGTCTCCTCCACCTTCCTACAGTGCCACAGTGCGGGCCAAGGGTTCAACACTGGACCTTTGGAGGGCACTAAGGATCAAAATGGAAATGATGATAGGTACCTGCAGTACATCAGGGTGAGTGGCTGCAACAGAGCAAAGGCATTTCAGAAGGACCCTAGTGACCCAGGGTGGGTGCTCTGAGGTGGAGCCACCTTTCTCCACTGAGGCTGGGGCTGAGTGGTCCCCACTCCGCCTGGAGTCACGCACTTAGGGCTGTGTTGGCTTTGTCCTCTGTCAGCTGATAGCTTGGACGCAGCACCCAGCGCATTCCATCCCTGGAGTCCAGCCCTTCTAACAGGCAGAGGAGGCTTCTGCAGAACTGATGTCCTCCAAGGCTCACCCTGGCCGGGAAGACGACTCACAGCAGCAGCAGTGCAGTGAACCCTGCTGTCCTGGGGTGTGTGTCTGGGGGGGTCCCTCGCGCCAGGGCAGGGGCTGATGTTATTCTTCACCCACTGTTGATTCACACTAAAGGAATGCGTTTTTAGTTTCATTTTACCGCTTTAACTCCAGGTCCTTTTTATTAAATACATCTCTCCTACATACAGTCCCGTAATAAGTGGTAAGAATTGGGCATGGCAATACACACCTGCAATCCCAGCACTTGGGAGGCTGAGGCAGGAGGATGGCTGCCCAGTGAGCTCAAGGCCAGCCTGAACTACATAGGGAGGTCCTGTCTCAAAACCAAACAGGAAAAAAAAGAAAAGAAAAAGATAATGGCAATTGTGTTGTTTCTTCAGTACTTACCAGACTTCTTTTGCAACCTGCTGAACTTTCGTGTTCTTTGGGCTCTCAGCAGAGCATTGTCTTCCCTGCTCTCCCAGATTGGCCCCTGTTGACGGGAGTTGCTGGGACCCCTGTCCTTCAGACCCCCTGACTTGATTGCCCACATCCTCCACTTTGCCCCTTTCTCTCTCGCCTCCTATCTGATCAGTACTTAGTCCTCTGTCTTCTTTTTGATGCTGTATGATGACATTTACCATTTCCTGAGCCCTTCCAGCAGCCAGACTGCTGTGAGCACTAGGCAGGTATTAACTCTTCAATGCCCTGTGACACGGAGGAGACAGGCATCTCAGCAAGAATAATCACTCCATATTTTTTTTTTAGCTGGACGTGGTGGCGCACACCTTTAATCCCAGCACTCGGGAGGCTGAGGTAGGAGGAGTGTTGTGAGTTCAAGGCCTGCTTGGGCTACAACGTGAGCGCAAGGCCAGCCTGAGCTACACAGTGCAACCCTGCCTCAAAAACTAGGGCCGGGAGTTTGGCTCAGTGGCTTAAGCGCCTGTCTGGCAGGCATGAGTCTATGAGTTCAATCCCCGGTGCCGCAAAAAAAAAAAAAAAAAAAAAAAAAAAAAAAAAAAAAAAAAAAAAAAAAAAAAAGAATAATCAGTCCAAGTCACACAGTCCGGGCAGCGCCAGGACTCCTGTGCAAACTGAGTACATCTGAATGAGTGAATTGGAGACATCTAGAGTTTCAGAATTCTGTACATCTAGACTGAAAATCTGCAAGCAGCACCTTTTCAATCCAAAAGAGGATTTATTCAGGCAAGAATAAAGGTCAGCTGAGATAGGCATTTTATTTATTTTATTGATGTTTTGTTTTTTTTTTTGAGATGGAGTCTTGATGTGTAGTTCAGGCAGACCCTGAATTCACTGTGTAACCCAGACTGGCCTTGAACTTGCAGCAATGCCCAGCCTAACTTGTGGGTTTTGATAACATAAAAAAATGGCAACTTTGGGTCACACCTTGAAAGTGACTTCCTGCTACAAGCCATCCTTGAGCCACTCATCTGGGAGGCATTTATCCTGTCCCGCAATGTCCCCGAACAGGACACATCTTGTACTCTATGACTGCTGTCACCTGTCAGTAATCCTCTGTTGGCTAGACATTCATAAGATTATCTCTGTGTTATTTATTGTTCAGTCAGTGCTTAGCACACATTTAGCAAATGGAAGAAACTAAAAAAATTTACTAGGATAAAAAAATGCACATAAGAAATGAAACCAGCTGTAATCCCACCCTCAGTGACCACAACTGATTCTTAAGAACCTCTCCGTGGGGCTTGAGTCCGACAGAGACGACTGCTCGGAAGGCCCAGCTTAACTCCTGCAGCTCGCGCTGGGAGGGTCGCTTCTCAGCAGACACTGAGGCGGGCGGCTGGAGGAGGGCTCACTGTGCGCGTGTGTGTGCGTGTGTATGTGTGTGTGTGTGTTGTTAATGGTCATAGGAGAACTAGTCTCTGGAGAAAGATGAAAGCACTGCTAAAAAGAGAATTTACAGCTCACATTCTGCTTAAATTTGACATCAGGAGGAAACTGCACTTTGAGTTCTTGCTGTCCTTTTTATGGCAGCTTAATTTAGTACAGCTCTGAATGAAAAATTGCTCCACGTGAAATCTCTCAGGAGTTTTCTCTTTTCCCTTCCCTAACAAATCATTGTATCATTAAGCTGATAAATGACCAAATCTGAACCCTGTGGAATCCTGAGACCTTCCATATATAGGAGGAAATTTTGAACAGCTGACATATAATTCAGATACACTGACATGTTTACACACTTCCTGGGCACTTTGGATTTAAATAAAATCCCAGGCAGGCTTGCCTGGAATCCCAGCACTGGGGGAGGCTGACGCAGGAGGATCACAAGTTTGAGTCTGGCTTGGACAAGTTAACAGTTTATCAAGAGCCTTTCCCAAAATAATAAAAGGAGGTGGGGATGTAGCTTAATACAAAGTCTCTGGGTTTGATCCCCAGTAGTGTAAGAATGGATGGATGAACGAAATCCCTGTGAGACTATGCATGATAAAAGCATGTTCTTTAACAGTAGGATTACAGGCTTCCCGTAGTCTGTGGCAGGAATCATCAACACTAGTGCAGAAATTCCTACCACCAGGCAACTCCTGCAGGGAGGGAAAGAGGAAGTGGGCAAACTCCAGGGAAGGCAGACAAGGAACAGGCGCAGACCCTGAGAAGATACACAAGGAGCCATTTCTGCCCTGGCTCCAGGAGACCCGCTTCCAGGAAGGATTTGGAGGAGGGTATGCAAAGGAGGAAGAGATGTCTGGAAATAAAGCGTTCACCTGCTTCTCATAACCAAAAATTTACCAAGATGAAATCTAAAAGTTTTTATGGTAGTGGGAATTGAACCCAGGGCCTTTGTAACTGAGTTACATTCACAGCTGCTGCTGCTAATATTCTTATTATCATTATTATATATATATATATATATTTTTTTTGCGGCACCGGGGATTGAACTCACAGCCTCATGCCTGCCAGACAGGCACTTAACCCACTGAGCCAAACTCCCAGCCCCATTATTATATTTTGAGATGGTTTTTTTTTTTTTTTTTTTTTTTTTTGTGGCACCGGGAATTGAACTCACAACTTAGAGCCTGCCAGGCGCTTAAACCACTGAGCCAAACTCCCAGCTCTTGTATTTTGAGACAGGGTCGCACTATGTAGCTCAGGCCGGCCTTGTGCTCACATTGTAAACCAAACCGGTCTCGAACTCACAACACTCCACCTACCTCAGCCTCCTGAGTGCTGAGATTAAAGGCATGTGCCACCACGCCCAGCTGAGATGGGGTTTTATTAAATCACTTAAATTGCCCAGGCTGGGCTTGAACTTATGATCCTCCTTCCTCAGCCTTCCAAGTGCTGGGATTACAGACATGTGCTAGCACAATGGGCAGAATTTTGAGTACAGTTTGAATAGAGGTGGTGAGAAAATATCTTGCTCCTAAACCTAGAGAGAAAGGGTATTTATAATACCTAGAGGGAAAGCTTTCAGTCTCCCACCATGAAGTATAACGTGGTCTTTTTGTAGATACCCTTTATTAGGTTGAGTGTTTTTGGTATGAAGTGGTATTGAATTTTGTCAGATACCTGTTAAGAGGATCATAATGTGGCTTTTGTCTTTCGATAATATGATGTATTCTGTTAATAGATTAAAAAAATTTTTTTAGACAGGATCTCACTGTGTATTCCAGATTGACCTTGAACTCACTATGTAATCCAGGTTGTCCTCGAACTCATGGTGATCATCCTGCCTCAGCTTCTCAAGTGCTAGGATTACAGACCTGTGCCACCATGCCTGGCTAAAATTTTGGTTATTGTATCCTCTTTTTAAAATTTTTTAAAAATACATATTGTTCACAGGCAGTGCACATGTAGCCAGTGATTTTCTGACACTTTCCATACTTGGTAATTGATTTATCGATTCTTGTTCTAAATGAGTTAAGACATTTTTATTGTTTCTTCCCAGAATCTTCTCTAGCAATGAAACCGGTCTGCTTTCATGCACTACCTCCTATTTTCCCTTCTTGTGATTTATGTGTGACTTTGATAGTCTGTCACATTATTCTTGCCACTAACCATTTGTGGTGTTTGTCTTTCTGTGGGACTCTGCTAATAACTATGTCCCAGTAATTTTCTTTGGCAAGAGAGAATGTGGAAAAGTCCAGTCTTCTGATACTGCTATTCTTGAGTTTCCGTTTGCTGAGCTCTGCCAGCTTGCTGGAGATTTTATAGGACAGTTGACATCGGCATTGCCTGAGTATTGTGCAGCCTGATTTCACACCAGTTGACCAATACAGAATCTCATTCATGTCCTTGAGAGAAGGTAGTTAGGTGTCAAAGGAATGAGACTATTGCCTTATAAGGCAGACTACTTTGTGCCAGTTCCTAGATTTAGGGGTTTCAGGAGCAGAAATCCGAATGCTGAGTGACACTTCAACACATCCCAGGCCCGTGCAGCCTTGTCAATATCCCAAAAAGCAAACTGGCTTTCTGCTCACTCTTGCTGAACTGTTCTTCACTGTAGCCCACTAGCTCATTCCTGACAGAAGTCTCAATCTGACTGCACAAAAACTACATGGCTCTAAACTCCAGGTTAAAGCCACAGCAACCCAGATCCTTCTAATTGTGGCATAGGGTACAATCGGTAAACAGGCAAAAGGCCTGGTCCCTGCCCTCAGGACCTCATGGTTAAGTGCAGGGTCACATAAAAACATTTGAAGCTGATCATGGTGATGCACACCTGCAATTCCAGTCACTCAGGCAGAAGGAGGATATCAAGTGTGACCATTAATCATGATATGTCCGGTTGATTAAGAAATACCTAGCATATTAATAAAGCATAACTTTTGGTGCATCTGTGCGGCTCATGGAGGTGTAACCCTTGGTACTTGTTATGGTTTGAGTCTGGATGTCTCCCCACACAGTCATGGGGGAAGGCTTTTAGAATTTGTGATTAATTCATGGTCCAATGCTGGGATTATGTGTGTGAGTGCCATACCCACCCTAGGCAACAACATAAGGGAGGAAACAGAGTCTTTTCTATATTTTCCGCCCCTTTCATTTTTGTCTTTTAGTATCTATCACCACCATGAACTGTGGCTCCTCTGCCATCCCACCCTGCCTTGGAACCAGCTGAGTATGGACTGAAACATTCACAAACTATGAGCTAAAGAAACCTTTCCCGGTTTAATTTTAGGTGTCAGGTATTTTGACTCAGCGACAGAAAAAAAGTAACTAACACGGTACTATACATGGCCTCTGCACCCTTCCTCTCTGGTACTTTTCCCCTGCTCTGGTTCTTGGCCATGGACTAAGCAGCTTTGCTTCACCAGGCCCTTCTGCTGTGATATTTCTGCCTTGGAGCCTGCTGACCATGGACTGAAACCTCTGAAGCTGTGAGCCATATTAAGGCTCTCCTTTTAGTTGTGGATATCACATATTGTGTCTCAGCAGTGGGAAAACTGATGAATATAGCAAGTTTGAGGCCACCCTGGGCAACTTAGCAAGATCTTTCCTGAAAATAAATTTTAAAAGAGCAGAGATGTAGCTCAGTGGCTGAATGCCCATGGGGCCAATCCCCAGTACCACAAAACAAACAAAATGCTGAATTCTCTTAGAAATGCATTCTTTTTTCTTGAACAAGTTTTTGACTTGTATAGTTTTTTCTGATCCCTGTTCTCCTGTCTTCCCAACGTGGGATGAGACATTTAATTAGAAACCATTTTGCCCAAGATAACCTTACCATCAGTAGCTTCTCCGGGGGACACTCTGGACATAGAACCAGCTATCTGTGTTGATGGGCATCCAAAAGGGAGTGCTGCCCTTCTGGAAGGACTCCTGAGCCTGGACTGCAGTGAAGACTCAGCCACTACTTTACAATGCCCGCTCCTTGCTACCCCACATCTCCAGTTCCAGCACAGGAGTAGCATGGGCAAGAGCAAGGGGACCGAAACATCATCTGTCCTCCAGAGACACACGGTGCAATTTCATTTCTGCTCACACATTCAGCTCAAGATTTGCTTAGATTATCAGTGTGTGGCCCAACCTGCCTGTTCTTTACTTTTCTCATCCTCTGGTCCTCTGTGTTTCTAGAGTCTCACTTCCATCAGTCCTACAGACCACATAACCAGGTTGCAAATAAGAATTCTAGCACAAAACAGAAAGTTCTGTTTACAAGGATGCTTGTGCCCGAAAACCACATAGGAGGGTTTTCCTGGATGTGAAGCCTGGGTCAAATGACCCTCACCCCAGATCCTCACTGCAATAGACCCCACAGGAAGGCAGGACCTGGAGTTGAACTGCAGCACAGCTGCCTAGGTGTGATTAAACAATTACCAGCTCTCCACCTTGTGAGCACTCAGATACTACACACCCTCGTTCACATCTTCCTGCAAGAGTGTCCTCAGGAGAACCGAAAACCTTAACCCCATATCCATCCCTTCTGCTCTGCCAGAAAAGGCAAATTTGCCCTTTCCACAGCCTTTCCTAGTAACTTGCATCCGTCTGCCTTCACCCCCAAGGTAATCAGAAGTTCAGTAATTGTTTTGATTTCATATTTCAGGACATTGAACTTGCTTTTGTGTCAGTTTTTTTGGCAGACCTGAAGATCATTCCTCAAGGAAGACCCAACCATTTCCTATTTTGAAGAATTCCAATAAAACTCTCTGGGGGGAAAAAAGGCCCATTTTAGTTGGCATCCACCTTAGCTTCTGGAGTCAGTTACTAAATCACAATTTCCTTAAAAATTGGAGGGATTTCCGGGTTGCTATAGTTTTCCCGGTAAATGACTGGATCAGAGGTGTCTTGGAAGAGCATTACCATTTTAAATGTAAGTTTCCATAATTTCTAACTCAACTTTCCGGCTCCTAGGGGATTTTTCACTGGCCTGGACTCAGGAAGAATTTCCTTCTGTGGGATCCAAGACTTCAGAGGACCAAATATTCCTGGTTTTCCTTTGCCTTCTGACTTCCACCTTTCTCCCCTCAAAGACACACAGAGGAACTGTTTCTGATCTTGCACGTAGCAAGAGCACCCTGAGGTCCTATGGTCCTAAAGGAATAAAGATTCTTTCCGGGCGCGAGGGCACCGAGCCGCCTCACGTCAGGAGCGTGTGAACCTTTGCTTTACGGCTGGGATTTTCAATATCCCTCCCAGAGCCTTCCCGAAGAACTGCTTTTGGACACAGCGTTTATTCATAGTCCAGGAGCCAACTCTGTCATCAAATAAAAGTGGCGATAGTTATGAAACACGGGTAACCTAGAGCACTTGTATGAACAGCGTCTGCCACCAGAGTTTGCAAGTAGGTAGCTCTGAGCTCCTCCCTGCAGCTCCTTACAACCCGAACTGGGTGCGCTGGGTCTGGGGACCAGATTTGGGAGGTTCACTAGGAGACGTGCTGGCCCGGTGGAGCCCCCTCACCCCGGCCGGACAGCAGCAGGCCAGCGGGTGGCCGGAACCGAGGTCTGCGCAGCCTTCCAGGGCTCCGCAGGGCCCTGCGCCGTGAGCCTCCCTCCCTCGTCTGGCCCGTCACTTCCAGGTCTTGTCTGAACTGGATTCCGCGGCTCCCGCGGCAGGAACCCGTCTCCCCTCCAGCCCCACGCCCCGATTCCCGCCCCATCCCGGGGCCTGGGCCGCGGCCGGCGGACCTCTGTTCATTCGAGTAGGGCGACCTGGTGCTGCCCCGCCGAGACAGCTCCCGGCGCTTGTCACCAAGTATCCCCGCTGTCACCACTTATTTTCTTCCACCATCGTCGGTGGGTGGATGCCACCTGCAGAAAATGACCCCCAAGTTCAGGACTCCGGCCTCCGGCCACGTTCCCTGTCCCCAGGAGACTCCCGCAGCCAGCCTGGAGCCCCGCCGTCGCCGGGTGCCGGGAAGCGGGGGCCGCGGAGCCCCGAACCGAGCGCTCCGCGTCGGGCAGCCTGGGGGCGCCGCGCCGCTCTCTCCACGCCCCCGCGCCCCGCTCCCGGCCCCTCCCGGCCGCCGCGGCGCCGCCCCCCGCGCTGCCCCCGCCCCCGCCCCCGCCCCGGCCCCGGCCCCCGCCTCAGCCACGGGCAGCGCGCGGGGAGCCCGGGATGGGACTCGGGGGCGGTGGCGGCTCGCGCAGCGCTGCCCGGGCACAGGCGCGGAGAGGACGGCCAGGGGCGCCCGCGGGCCCGCGCCCCGCCTCGGCGGCTACAGGTGAGCGCGGCGGCCGCGCTGGGCGACACCGAGCCGGGGCTCACGACGCGCGCGGGCGGGCGCTGTCTCTGGAGCGCCCGGGGACCGTCGTTGGTGACTGCTCGGGTACAGCGGCAGAAGCAGGCGAAGTCCTGCGCCACCGACCGGCGGTCTGGGCGCGCTCCCCTCAGGGGCGCACGGTGCGCGGCCTCGAGGGGGCGCTGCGCCGCGGCGGGGACCCGGACACGGGCTCCGCGGCCCGGCGGGGACCTGAGGAGCCGGCGCCCCGGTCGCGTTCTGCCCGCGGAAGGTGGCTCCGGGCCCTGGCCGGCGGGCGCTTTAGTGTCACCTGGATTTCCCGGTCGCTCCGGTGGCCGCGGAGGCGCCAGCTCCCCAGCGTGAGGAGGACGGGAGGACCGGAGGGCGTCTCTGTGGCAGCGGCTAAAGGAAGCCCGGGACGCCGGGGTCGGGGCAGAGAAGCGGGTCGCATCCCGGGGCCGCCAGGACCTCAGAACCGCACGCCGGCGACAAGGTCCAGGCTGCCGGGAGCCGGGGAGCCGCGGGGACCGGGGCAGGACGGCCAGCGCCGCCGCCTGATTCAGGGCACGGCTGTGAGCCTGTGAGAGAGGTGGTAAGGATAGGGTGGGCAGGTTTCCTTTTTTTTCTTCTTCTTCTTGCCGATATTGGGAATTGAACCCAAGGCCTTTACACCGAGCTACACCCCTAACCCTTTATTTTGTATTTTGGGTCAGGTCTTGCCAAGTAGCATGGATGGCCTGGGCTAGAACTTGGGATTCTCCTGTCTCAGCCTCGCAGAGTGCTGGGATTACTGACTGGCGGGTACACCGCTCCCAGTAACAAGTAAAGTTTTGAGAACAGTTCTAGGAGAATCCTAAGGTTAGGTGGTGAACTCCATCCCGTCTTTCCGGAAAAAGCCAGGCGTTGGTGTGAATGGCGAATTCATGACTAGGAAGAAAGTCTAAAATGTGACTTCTGCGGCTAGAATCCAGATGGGCTAGAATGAAGCTGTCGCCGGGCTGGATACGCCTGTGGTGACCGAGCTCACCTGGACCATCCCGGGTCACCTTCTCCTGTTGCTAAGGAGACCTCAGCCTCCTTTGATTAGCAACCCTAGTGCTCTTGGGCGTGGCCTCTCGGTCACTGACTCTGGGTGTGAGGATGCAGCCACTTTTGGAGATGGACTCTTCTTCCTGCCTGGCCCAAGAAGCAGTTCCAGATGGCGAGCAGCTGTGCAGCAGGGTGAACCTCAGTAGGCTGAGGCAGGAGGATTGTAAGTTTGAGCCCAACCTGGGCAACTTAGTGGCTTAGTAAGATCCTGTGTCAAAATAAAAAATAGAAAAGAGCTGGGGATGTGGCTCAGTGCACAGAAGGCTGTGTTTAATCCTCACTAGTGGGGGCTGGAGGGGAGGGAAAGAGAATGTCCCTGCTCCACTTACATCCTCTTGCCCTTGGTCTCAGGCATGACCTGGAACAGAGGTAGGGGCAGGGCCACACATTCATTTGTAGAGTAAATTCTTCATCAAAAGACCCAGAAAAAGATGCAAAACCGGTAAAGAGACAGCTCAGTGGCATTTTACAAAGTGAACAGTCATTTCTGTCCCTCTCAGAGCCACACCCCAGAAGTCCCTCACTGATCCCAGGTTAATCACACCTACACACGAAGGTGCCCACTGTTCTAATGTCTGTAGCTGTAGTTTTCCTGTTTCTTTTCTTTTCTGTTTTGGTTGTTTTTGAGACAGGGTCTCGCTACGTAGTTGAGGCTGGCCTTGAACTCACTGTGTGACCCAGGCTTGCCTCAAACTCACAGTGATCCTCCTGCCTCAGTCTCCTGAGTGCTGGGATTACAGAGGTGCACCACCACACCTGGTTCAGCAATTCATTCTTTTTGTTGCTTTCTAACATCCCATGGTGTTTCCACACCACAATGTATCTGAGTTGCTGTTTTTTCCACTCACACTTCATTTTGAAAGGGAGTGGGTGACTACTTGTACCTTGGTTGTCCTAAACTCAGTTCAAACAGCAGAGATGAATGACATTGTGTGGAGCCTCAGGTCTGAAACAGGGTTAATGATTAGGAGGGTCTGTGCATGTCCATGTGTGGGTGTGCATGCATTAGGAGACTGTCCTTGCAGTTAACATTATAACAGGGGTTTAGATTGCAGGGCTTTGAACGCCGAGCTAAGCAGTGTAGACTTGATCCTGTTGGTCTGTGGCAGTCGCTAACAGTTTTGACGCAGGAACATAATAAGCCAGGTACTGTATTGTGTCTGCAGAATGGAATTTAGCACTGGTGCCAGGTGACTCAACAGGAGAAAGTTGGAAATAGTTGATTAATTAAGGATAGGTTTAGCTGCAAGTTGCTGAACAAACCAAAGTAAGAGTGGTTTCAAGAAGAAAGTTTATTTCTGTCTGGGAGGCAGGGTCCCAAGTGTCTGGCACACGGAGCCGCAGCCCAGTACCTTATTGCTTTTTCTGGGCATGGCTTTCATTTCTTTTTCATTCTTTTTTTTTGAAACAGCATCTTGCTATTGTAGTTCAGGCTGGCCTTGAACTCACTATGGAGCCCAGGCTGACCTGAAACTTGCAGTGATCTTCCTGCTTCAGCCTACTGAGTGCTAGGATTATAGGGGTGCACCACCACACCCGGCACAGCCCCCATTTCTGTGGGGCCTCATGCTTCAGGACAAATGCTGGTTTCCTGCGAGGAGGTCCTCATTGCCGGAGTCAGGAAGGGATGAGTAGGAAGGTCGTGCACTTGCCCTGTCACCCTGTCCTGCTGGTCAGCACTCAGTCACTGGGGAGGAGAGAGAGGAAGCCAGGAGGCTGTGGTCCTTGTGTAGCACTTCACTTATCCGGGCAGAAAGTGAGTGTTCTATAAAGAAGAAGGGCAAAGCCGGGTGTGGTGGTGCATGCCTAGAATCCCAGCACTGTGAGAGGCTGAGACAGGAGGATTGCAAGTTCCAGCCAGCCTGGAAAACTAAATTTTAAAAAGTACTGGGATGTAGCTCAGTGCAAAGGTTGTGGGTTCAATCCCAGGATGGGGAGGAGGAGAGCAAGGCAGATTTGGGGGGACAACTGGCAACTTGC
>RJWM01044883.1:0-12717 GCA_004363535.1 Dasyprocta punctata | reverse complement strand
TGTTGGTAAAGAACTTTACAGCTTGCAAAACCCAGCTGTGCCCATTTGCTATCTGAACATTTTGCTATGTGGTAACTTGGACTCTTATTTAGATAAGGACACTAAAGCTCAGAAAGGTGAGGGGACTTGCACAGGGCAAACCCGGCATGTTGCACTACATCTCCTTGAAGTTTGCAGATAAAAACATCTCAAACCAAGGCACCTTTCTCACTGGGTCAAGACCTGTCTCACATCTCACACACTCTCATGGGCATGTGGTCATAGTTCTTTTAAAATCCCTTAGATATGGTGAATGAGAGGCAGACAGCCTCCCTCTGGCCACCCTCCCTTCATCTGACCCTACTCTAGCTGCTGCCAGAGAATCGTCCCTAAAAGGCAAAAACAACCCAATGTTCACTCTGCCTAGAACCCTCCACAGCTCCCCATTTCTTTCTGGGTAAAGTTGAAGCTGCACACCAGGGCCTGGGGAGTTCCCCATCCTCCAGGCCTTGCCAGCTTCCTAGCTTCAGCTACTGCAAAGTCCCTGCAGCATCTGACCCCAAGGAAGCCCGAAGACTGGCCTCATACACTTCCGGGTCTTGCTGTCCACTCCCCACTATGCTCTGACACAAAGGGGAACCTTGGAACCAGACTGTCTTCTAGGCTTTGCCCACTATGGCCCTGCTCTCAGATGTGGAGAGCAGAGTTCAGTTTATTCCCATACAATACAGATTTGACGGAGACACAAGGGGAAGGGTGGGGGAAGAAAAAGAATTTGAAGGAATTGGGGCGAGTCTCTACAGAGAGAGGGGGAAGAGGAGAAGGGCAGAGAAAGAGGAGAGGGAAGGGAGGACCAAGAGAGGGAAGAAGAGCAAGGGAAAGGAGGGAGAGAGTAGAGCAGAGAGGAGAAGAGACAGAGGGAGGGAAGGGAAGAGTGAAGGAGAGAGAAAGAAAGGAAGAGAAGGCAGAGAGGAAGAGGGAGAGATGGATATGAGAGAAAAGGGGACGAGGCAAAGAGGAGAGGAGAGAGGAGAGAAAGGGGAGAGGAGAGGGGGAAGAGGGGAGTGGAGTGAAAGAAGAGGGGAGCAAGGCAGACGGGTAAAAAGAGAGAAGGGAATATTTTAGAGTGCTCGGCAACAAAAAAATGTGCGATAATCATCCTTGAGTAGAGGGGCTTTAGAGATGTTACTTCTAATTCTGTATTTTAAAATTATTTGATTTCTTGGTCCAGTAACAAATACAATTTTTCCCCAAAGCAGACACCGATAGGAAAGAAGCATCGGGCCCTGACCAGGTCGCCTCGGCCTACAGCCCTCTCCAGAACAATCCCTGGTGGGGGTGCAGCCGGCCTCCTGGAGCGAGTGTGGGGACAAGGCCAGCACCCAAGTGCCCAGGGCTCTGTTGTCCTGCACGGACCTGGCCAGCACTGCTGGGCGTTGGCCTTGTAAGTGTCTAACTAATGACCAGAGGATGGGAGCTCCTTGTCACATGGATGTCGCACAGGGTGCAAAACAGAGAGGATCATTACAGTGAAGATGCTGCAGTGTCCCCGCAATGAGCCACGGTGAGGAGGAGCGGCGGGACTCGGATATCCATGAGTCAGGGAGTCACCCTCGGTAGGCCGCTTCCCCTTCTGCGCAGCCACTCTCTCGCCTTTGTTTGTGGTTGCTTGGGACTTCCTTGCAGACCGCCCCTTGGTTCTTTCTCTTTTTAGGCCCAGGCGCTGATTCAAATCTCATTCATACTTGGTGAAAGTTGGTCATTAAACCAGTGGGTTTCTCATAGAAGTGATTGCTCTAGTTAGAAACAATTTGCAAAGAGTGGCTTCCCAATTTGTACTGCTGGCATCACAGTCTGGTAACTGGTTAAGAAATGCACATTTAGGACTCCACCGTAGATCTTCAAATCACATACTTTGGGCCTGGATGATCTGTACTTCATTAAGACCTGTGACTCATTCTGATGCAAGGTCAGGTTTAAGAGTTTTTGACCCAGAGGTAAGCTCCAATGATGGCTGTGCTCTTCACTGGCTGTGTGTCCAGGCTGCTTGCCCTCCGGGTTCCTGCGCTCACCCTAAGGTGGGCGTGCCCATGTGCCCCTCTCATGGGTGCGTGTAGCTGGGCTGAGGGAACGCACACGGAGCACGGGGTCAGTGCCCGCCCTCAGCCCCCACCTGGCACTGTGTGCCTGCAGCAGAAGCTGCCTTGGATTGTCAGACTCATCCAGATTTCAGACAGCAAGTTTATCTTAGAACAAGTCTTCCCAGCTGCTGTGTATACACGGATCCCCCAGCAATGTGACTGAAATAAAGATTGTGATTCTGTATTTCTGGGGCCAGAGATTCTGCATTTCTAGCCGGCTCTCAGGAAGGAGGATCTGCTATGTCCACAGATCATTTTTTGAGGCTCCCTTGGCTCCAGAATCCAGGGCTCACACTCGACTCATGGATGAGTCAGCACTGGTCCCAGGCTAGCCCTGAAGAAAGTGGTGGAGCAGGGCGTAAACTATTCCACCCACCCAGCTCTGGCCAGAGGACAGCGAGCCTTGAGGGCGTACGGGGGCCATGGTCTGATTCCCTTCTGTGTCCACTTCCTGGCTTGGTCCAATCCCTCCATCTCTACTCTCAGCATCTTTGTAGCCATGCGGCCAAGAAGCCCACACAGCCCCCTCCAGCCCTGTGTCCAGAGTCCCCAAAGGGAATCACACTCTCACCTTCCCGGTAAGTGAATGAATGGCACATCCTTCCTTGGCACTATGGATTTAACAGAATTTAAAAATAATGAAATGGTACAAGAATTTGAAGAAATTGGGGCAAGTTTTTGCTGATGAAGTTGGCAAATTATTCCTCCTGGTATTTTGATCATTGCTACTTGTATGAGTGCAAAACCTTGGGCCAAGATCCCCCCTCATGCACCAGCCCCAGGGGTGCCAGCTCCGGCAGAGCGATGCTGCAGCTCTGACTGCTCCAGGGGGCGCTGAGCGAGCTACCTTCCTGGGTGGCTCCGAGCACAGAAGGCCATGCAGAGGGATCCTCTGTGTCAGCCCCAGAACCTCAGCACCACTGTGAGCTTTGCCCCACTCTCAGATTTCAAGGCACGGTTCACCCTCAGGGGTGACATGGGGCTGGGGAGAGGGGGACCTGACACCTTCATTTGCAGAGTGAACAAAGAACGTTTTTGGGGGAGAAGAAAAATTCCTCTTGTCCTCTCCCCTGACACGCACACGCATGAACATATACACACCCATGTGCACACATGGTTGCACACATGCACTGTCCACCCCAGCCTGCATGTCACCATCCATCAGCCCCTTTCCACTTGCTGTCTGCAGGCAGACTTCCTTACAGACGTGCTGGAGGCCAAGAGAAGGAGACAAAGGTGGAGGCTGTGGAGGGAGGGGAGACAGAGGGGTCCTCAAAGAGTTAAAACCTTGCCTTGCTAGACTGTGAATTCTCCCTGACTCACCCCCACCCCGCCCTCCTCAATCCAGCCAAACAACAGCTTGACATTTTCCATCCTTCACGAGAAAGACAAAGACGGGAAGATATTCCCATGATCCCTTTCTGCATGCCTCACCGTGAGCTCAGGTGCTGTAGCGTTTGCCCTGCGCCGGCCCCATCAACATGAAGGGCGAACTCATCCCTTCTGCATCTTTTTCTCGCCACTGCTTGATTAATTGGCTGACTACTACGCCGGCGGAATACCTAATGCCTCTCCTTCCCCTATTCTTCCTTCACAGTTTTTTTTTTTCCTCCTTTGCTCCATTTACATATACTTTATATTCCATAATTTTCACCCAAAAGAAAGAGAGAGAGAGGGAGAGAGAGAGAGAGAGAGAGAGCCCATCTCAGTAATTTGATGTAATGACGGCATGTCACCAAAAAGAGGAATTAGAAAAATCTGTAGGTATTTAATTTATTCTTGTTTTTTTCAAGTAGATCTCTCTGAGAGGAGCATTAATATTCATGGGCAAGGGGAAAAAGTATACTCAATAGGAAAATTCCAGATTTTTTTAGGGGAGGGGAAGAGGTGGCTAAATTCAATGCATTTTTAAGCACCATTATTTAACTAATAGTGCTGGAGTCCCCCTGGTCTCGGTCCCTCCCCTTCCATGAAAATAAGTGGGGTTTTGGTTTGCCTTCAAGGGCTGTGTGTGTTGGGCTCACACCCACGCTGTTGAAGTAGGGAAATTGGGCTCTGTGTTTTCCTCCCCTCCTGGGAGGATAAGAATAAAGAAGAAAAACATAAATAAAGGCCTTTTCAGAGTCCCTGAGCCGGAGTTTTGGTCCCTCTCCAGTCTTCCTCACTAGCTCTAATAGTATTCTGTAGGCTTGGGGCGGGCCAGTTCCCTGAGGTTTCTGGCTAGGCCAGCTTCTCCCTCTAACCTGGGCTCAGATTCTGTGCTGTTTACTAACTGCTTGATCATCAGAGCCAATGTTGAGTTAAACCATAACTGTAATAGAGATGAGACTGGGAAAAGATAATAAAGCTTCAGAGGAATCTCTAACAAGGGGGACGGAATGGCAGCAGCGCCTCTAGGGAAAGCCTTTCCAAAGCGGCTCAGGGCACTTTCCTCTCCTGCTTATGGTTATGTTTGTGGGTTCTGGAGTCCCAGGGTTTGTCACAGTCCAGTAGTGCTCTGGGCTGTCGGCCATGGGGCAGATAGCTACACACCTCCATCTTAATCCACAGATCTGAAACACAGCTGAGTTTGTGCAAATCATTTGCTGATTGTGGCAAAGATAGTAATTATTATAATAAACAATGCTTCATATTCTTATTTTTCCATTATGTTTATACTTGTAGTCAAATTTCTGTAAGTTGCATACATCTTACCTACCCAGCCCGTGCTCACGCCCTACCTGAATCAAGAGTCAGATATTTCAATATTGTAGATAGATCACTTGTGTCACTCCCCACAAATCAATGCATCTCTCCCCAAAGACAGCCATCTCCTGACTTCTAGCACCAAAGACTAGTTTTACTTATTATGGAATATTATGTAAATGGAATCATTGAGCACATATTTGTGGTTTTTATTTTGGTTTGCAAACCATTAAGCTTTAGAGGTTGATCCACATTATCACCTGTGGTTGTAGTTCACTTTTATTATTACTGTCTGGTATTCCAAATGTCTAAATATACCACAATCCAACTCTCTGTTCTGCTGTTGATGGCCACATGGACTGTCTCCATGTTGGGCCCTTCTGTACCAAGCTGGCGTGAGCATCCTTCTATGTACCCTGGGGGACAGAGACACTCAGTGATCCACGGGAGATACCCAGGGAGCCGATATGCAGTCATGGGTAAACACACATTCACCTTAACAAAAACTGCCAAACAGTTCTGGAAGTGGACGCAGCAAATTACACGCCCACTAACAGTGTCTGGGGGATCCAGGCACACCATGTGTTCATCTCTCTTGCTTTTAACTGTTTTTGTCAAGAGCTAAAAGGAAACCATGGAGGAGGAAGAACAAGAGGAAGCCCCAACAGAGAGAAAGCAGGGGGGAGAGAGATGCCAACTCAGGGCCTTGCAGTGAAAGAGAGTCAAAAGACAAGGAGAGAAAAAAAGAGGAAAATAGAGAAACATAGGTGGAACTCAGAGAGCAAGGTAATGGCTGGGGGAAACAGGTCCAGAAGAGACAGAAAGAAGAGAGTTGAGAAAAATGAAAAGGAAAATGAGTGGGAGGCAGAGATTGAGAAAGGGAGCAGGGATGATGTTAGCAGAGCAGAGAAAAGCGGAGGAGAGGAGCAGGGTGAGAAGGGCTAGCGACACTGGGAGGCCAGCACAGGAGAAGGACACAAACAGAAATGAGTCCCTTGCTATTTTATGAAACATGGCCTTTTTTAAAAAAGTGCTTCTTGATATTTTTATGTTTATATGTTTTAACTTGGGCCCAGCCTCATGGAAAATGTATGAGGAATAAGTGGTTTCTGGGAATGTTTTATACATGACCTGGGAGTTGCAAGGATACAGAGGTGCTGGAAGGGTGGGAGGAGGGGTGGGGGTGGCAGAGATCGCTCCCTCCCTGCACCTCCCTGGCAAGGCTCAGGCAGGGGCAGTGCACAGGTGCACCAGGTAGGTAGATAGGCAGTGCTTCTCTCAAGGTCATGGGAAAGGCATCTCAAGGTCATGGACAAGCTAGTGTGGTCAGGATCTACCCCCAGCTCTACCAACTCTGAGAATTTGGATGGTCCCCTTCCCCTTTCTGAGCCTTAGTTTCCCGCTGTGTGCCGTGAGATGCCAGTTTAGGTAGAAGGTGATTTGAACCATGGCAGGGGTTCTTAAAGCTCTAAGAAAAGCAAGCAGCATTTTGAAGCAGAGCACAGAAAACAAACAGTTAGCAGAGGACTCAAGACACCTACCTGCACCATGAGCACCCAGCATTCCGTGCTTTGTCTAGTAAGTGCCCTTACATAGCCCCGGGCCAGAGAGGGCTTCCGATTTATCCCCTGCAATGTTCTCACCTTCCCAGTGCCCCACCCACTAGGACTCCTTTTGTCTCTAGTGCACTGCACACATTTGCACCCCTTGGACTTTGCAAAACAGTCCTCTTAGCTTGGGATGCCTCCTTAGTCAAACATGGTGGTTCTTGAATTCCTTACGCGGAAGAATCAAAACCTCTCATAATAACCAGATGAAAAACTACACACTCTCTCCCAGGGGAAGAAATATTTTTACCATTTTAATGCAATGTCAACTGTTTCCCTGAAGCTGGTGGGCAGCCATATCTCTAAACTCTGGTTTAAGGGTTTCTAGCTAAAGAACCTGGAGCCTTCCTGGAAGTATCTCTGCAGATTGCCTGAGTAGAGTCAGCACTGGCCCCTCTCCGGAGCCTGGTCTCCCTGGGACTCAGGCCTCTGTTCCCTCATGTTTATGCATCTTTCTCCTCTGCAGTAGTGAGCTCAACAGAGGGGAGCTGGGCCTGTCCCTGTGTCCCTGGGGCCTGAACCAGGAGCTGGCCCAGGGCGGCCCTCGGGGAATGCTGAATGCACTATTAAGAATGTCTCTTTTTGGAATGTCTGTGCTCAGTGTAGCACAGCAAGTGCAAAGGTAGAGTAGGAGCCTTCTAGAGCTTTCCTTCTAAAAGCTGGAGCTTGTCTCTTTGCCAGGATGAAGGCAGCCTGTTGTGGAGATGTGGGTTTAGGTTTGGCAGTCAGGGTCTCCAAAAATCCCAACACACTCATTCCCAGGAAGCCCAAAGCTCTGTGACATCACGAGCATCCTTTATGCTGAGGTCATCAGGGGCAGCTGGACAGGATGAAGGTGCTGAGCAGGGAGTGGTGGGACGGGTTCTCATTGTTATTCTGTCACTGTTGGTCTGTGGGTCCCTCGGTGGGTCACTTGCCCTCTCTGGGCCTCAGTTTGCCCATCTACCAATTAAGAAAGGGGTGGGAAAGAATAGGACAGAGGATTTTCAAGGTCCCTTCCAAGCGTTTACAGGCTCTGAAGCTATCCTGAGGAAAGGCTATGGTTTCTGCCCCAGATGTGTGAAAGAGAAACACCTCTGTGGGATTCAGTATATTTTTGCTTTTTCTTTGTGTTACTAAGGATTGAACCCAGGGCCTATGTACTGAGCTACATTTCTAGCTCTTTTTAAATTTAATTTTTAAAAAATGTTGAGACAGGATCTCATCAAATTTCTAAATTACTTGGGCTGGGTTCAGATGTTCAGTTCTTCTGCTTCAGCCTCTGAGAGTGCTGGGATTACAATTGTGGACTGCCACGCCCTGTGAACATTCTTATAAACAGGGTCTTGCGTAGAACACTCTAATGACAAAAGAAGGGACAAACCCCGCAGGAAGGCCCATTGTGAGACAGAAAGCACTCTGCAGAAACTCACTTCCTTGAGCTCCTTACACTAAAGTTTCTTTACCTTGCAAACATGTTCTGTGCCTAAAATTTCAGGAAAAAAAAATCACAGCAACATTTTGTCTCATAAAGGGAGGAACCACGTGCTCTGGGGATAACGTGGAAAATGCAAAAAGACAAGAAGTAAAAGGACAAATGATTCTTTCATCCAACGGGTATTTATTGAACAATCACAGTATGCCAATCATGACACAAAGAAGCTGGGTTTCTGTGCCGCTTTTATATATTATTTATATATATAAACATAATTGTAAGGATAGTCTATGAAATTTAAATTCTGCAGTTTTATTTAGATTTTCATTATCTGTATTTTCATGCTATGGAGTTAGTTCTTCACAAGCCCACAACTTTCCAGTCAACTTTCTTTCTTGATTTTAAAAGTAACATGCTTGCTTATTAAATAAAACATGGATATCACAGGCAAATAAAGAACAGGAAAGGAAGTTTACTTGTGCTCCACCACCCAGACTTCTCTCTACGTACCTGGACTCTCAGCACTACAGGTACGTAACCTGCTCCGGCTGTGCCATGGGCCCTCGTCCCCTGCCTGTCATCCCGCTGTGGCTTGGGTCTGAAATGCACCCTCAAGTCTTGCTTGTTAAAGGCCTGGTCCCCACTGCTGCAGCGCTCAGAAAGGAGAGATGGTTGGATCTTGAGGACCTCATCTATGGATTAATCTGTTGAAGGATTTGTAGCTTAATACACTGTCAGCAGAAGGTGGGAGCCTTAGGGGTTGGGCCCTCCTTCCTTGGAAGAAGAGGTCCCTGGGGACATAAATGCTCTTGAGGATCTATTTTGTCATCCCCCCACTCTTGGCTTCCTTGGTGCCCTCAGGTAAGTGACTTTGTCCCACCACACTCACCCTGGCATGATATTCCTTTCACCACAGCCCTGAAACAATGGTGCCAAGTGACTATGGACTGAAACCTCTGAAACCATGAGCCAAATAAACCTTTCCTCTTTTAAGCTGGTTCTTTCAAGTATTTTATCACAATGATGGGAAACTAGCACCATCTTCCACCAGACTCAAGCAGTCAGTACAATAAGCTGCCTGAAGCTGATGACTTCTGTCTCTTGAATTCATTGCCCTATAGTCCACACCCAGCACAGCACTGCATGCAGCAGGGTGCTCTGTAAGCAACAAATGCTCTATCTAATGGGAGGAATGGATTAAAACAGGATCAAATGGCTCTCACGGTTATATCATCTGTTTTGAAAAAGGTGTCAGCATGTCATCAGTATTTTCTAGTACTATGAAGTGATCCACCATGTATTATAACTGATGAGCTGAACATCTAATCTTACAGATAAATCACAGATTAATTTCTTAGTCTTATCTCATGGCCATCTAACTAGCACTGTCGGAATGATCCCAGTAGCTATTTATGTTACTTCAAAGTCATTTCCAGGATAAATTTTCAGAAGCAAAATTGATGGGTCAAAAACCAAGTACAGAAAGTGGAATATTATTCAGCCATAAAGGAGTGAAACTCTGGTATGTACTGCACCATGGAGGAAGCTAGAAAACATCATGTGAAGGAAAAAGAGCCAAATAAAAAAGATCGTGTTATTCTGTTCAGAATAGGCAAATTGGGGCTGGGAGTTTGGCTCAATGGCTTAAGCGCCTGCCTGGCAGTCACAAGGTTGTGAGTTTGATACCCAGTACTGGGGAAAAAAACAAAAAAACAAAAAAACCCAAAAAAACGCAAATCAATGAGGAGAGAAAAGTACATTAGTGCTGGCTAGGTCTGGGGGAGGGATTTTGGGGTAAAACCAATCAATGGATATGCTATTTCTTTTTGGGGTAATGAAATGCCTTGAAATTATTGTGAATGTACTAGAAGTCATTGAAATTTTTCAGTTGTTTCAAATGGTTAACTTTATGTTCTATGAATTTCACCTCAATTAAAAAAATGTAAGCAGGCACAGTGTGAAGGCCAACTTGCTGTAAGAATTTATATATCTGCCAAGCATGCCTTTGAGAGTTCATTTCCTCAAAACTTCAACAACACCAGAGGTTGTCTAGACACCTGGCTGGGTTATGTAGGTAAATGTATTGATGATTAGTGATAAGCTGTTTCATTTTTCTTGCTGGACTGGTGGATATTTATATTTCATCTACGTGTTCATATTTGCCAGTCATTTAACACATGATGATTGTATGTGTTTATGGGCCACAGGGCTGTAGTTCAGTACCTGTATAACAAGGTGCACTGATTCAATCGAGGTGATTAGGAGGCCTATGTCCTTTCTGTTTCTTTATGTTTGGAGCCTTGGAGCTGCTCTAGGATTCCATCTGATTCTGACCTGTTCATTTGACAGTGAAGAATGTGAGGAACAGATGGGGAAGCCAAGTCCCAGATAGGCAAAGTCTGTGTCCGCCTGCCTGTGCAGCAATGTATGGGACTGGAACTTACCTCTCCTGGGCTTTCTCAATGCACCTTGCTGGGATCCCAACCCTCCCTGTGTCCAGTCTCCTGGAAGCCGTGAAAACTGCGCCTTTGAGATAGCCAAGTGGAGGACAGACAGACTTTGAGGGAGCCAGGGAGGAGCTGGCAGGGGCTGGGGTGCTTGCCAGGGGACACTGCTTCCCTGGCAGGTGAGTGAGGCTGGAGGATTGCAAGTCAAGGGTTAGGCTGTGACCTGTCCCTAGGTGGCCAGCACTTGTGACAGTCCATGTAAATCCTGGAAAGGCTGGGAGAGGAAGTTTGTCTTCACTGCAAACTCACAGGGCAACAGAGGGGGGACTCTGGCTTCAGTCCCCATTCGAGCAGTCCCTGGGACATTTAAGGGAACAGCCAGGAGAGGACCAAGGATCCTTCCTCTCTGCTGCCAGTGCCAGCTGCCCATCCATAGGCAGCCAGCATGTCAGCCTCCTGCCCACCGACACCAGCCCAGAGGTGCCAAGACACCAGGCGTGGCAGAGCCAGCTGGCAGCTTCACAGAGAGGCAATGGCCTGACGGCTGGCCCATCTGCTCCTTGCTGCCAGCTGCATGCCTGTGGGAGGCAGGCCGGGAGCCCATCTGAGGGGCCAAGGTGCCAGCCACCAGGTCGTCTGGGCCAGCTGGCAGGCTGGCAAGATTGGCCAACATACCCATCTGCCCGCTGGTGCCAGATGATCATGCAAGGGATCTGTGCCCGGGGACCTCGGGGTGCCAGCTTGCCTGGGCTCCAAGGCATCAGAGGCAGGGTTCCCCTCTTCCTGCTCTCCCACAACCCCACAAGTGCGGTGGCACCAGGAAGATGCCAAGAAAGGACCTAAGCGAAGACACTGGGGTGTGTGTGGTTAGGAACTTGGAACTATAGGACCATAGGTCTAGGGTACTAGAAGCACAGTGCATGGTGGCTAAGACTACAGACTCTGGATCCAATGGCCTGGGCCTGAAGCTCAGCTGGGACAACCTGGGTGAGGCTACCTCATTACCTTAGTTTTTTTTTTTTTTTTTATTTTTTAGTTTCTATTTTTTATTAGTACCTGCTTGCAGTACGGCAAGATCACATTCCTTGTGTGGAATTGGCACAGGTACAAAACACATCCTAATTGTTTTTTCAGCCTCTCCTGTCCCATCTCTTGATTCCCTTCCCAACTGAACAAAATCTACCTCCTTACTTCCTTTGAGCTATCTTTTATTTTGCTCTTTATTTATGTCTTGTGTTTCTCATATAAGAGTACTTAAGCTTGTGTGTCTGACTTATTTCACTTAACATTATGCTCTTAAAGTGATTCCATTTTGCTACAAATGACTCTAGTGTCTCCTTCGTTGTAGCACAGTAGTACTCCATTATGTGTAAACACCACATTCTCTTTACCCATTCATCTGTTGATGGATATGCAGGCTGCTTTCAAGATTTTGCTGTTATGAATTGTGCTGCTGTAAATACAGGTGTGCATGCGTCACTGTAATACGATGTCTTTAACTCTTCCCCTAGAAGGGGAAGAGCTGGGTTGAATGGGATTTCTAGTTTTAGTTTCTTGAGGACTCTCCAGAGTGGTTGTGCTAGTTTATATCCCCACCAGCAACGTAGGATTCCTTTTCCCTGCAGCCTTGTCAGTATTTACTATTATTTGATTTCTTGATGATGGCCATTCTTGCTGGAGTAAGATAGGTTCTCCATGTTTTTTTCAATTTGCATTCCTCTGACCGGCAGTGTTGAACATTTCCTCAAGTATTTATTGGTGATTTGTGCTTCTGTGAATTACCTGTTCATTTCAGTTGCCCATTTTTTGATCAGACCTTTCATTTTAGGGCATCTAACTTTTTGAGTTCTTTATATATGGACAAGCAGCACCTTCCCCAACAGGTTCTGCTGGGGATGAAATCACACGTATAGACCACTTAGAATGGGGCAGACACTCAACATACAGAGATTCCTGCTGTTGGTAGTGTTGTTACTTCAGGCATTACAATTACTTCGCTCTGATAGGCCTCGAGGAGCCTGGGATCCAGTTTAATCATTCTAAAGTTGAGGTACCAATATTCAGAGGGAGGAAAGACCTTCCTCAAGATCACAATCACATCAAGAGTCTCTTGGGTTGCAGAGGCTGGAGTCAAGGACTCCTGACATCTGTCTTGGCCCCTTGCCATGAGATCCTCACCTGGAATGGAGCAGGGGATAGAGAGAGAGGTCCCCTCTACCCCACCCAATAGTCTCAAGTGCTTGACAACCTTGCTGCACACTTAGCTCTTGGAATGCACTGCTTGATGGGTGAGGCACGTGTTTGCAAACACATACATGTGCCTACATGTGTGTTCCTGTCTGAGCTCCAATATATACCTTTGTGTGTCTCCAGTAAGGGTATAAATGTCTTGTGACCAAAATCTCCAGGGCAGAGACTATGTTTTGTTGAGAGACCATGTTATA
>RJWM01044882.1:0-13081 GCA_004363535.1 Dasyprocta punctata | reverse complement strand
TGTCAGACGGGCTGAGAATATAGCTCAGTGTGAAGCTTCTGGGGTTAGTCCTCAGTATGGCAAAAAAATAAAGCATAAAAAGGTATTTCCAGGCACCTATAGCAAATGCCCTAAGTCTCCATTCCTTATAAAATAGGGCACAAGATAAGTTTGGTGTCCTTGTTTCTCTATTTAGTGTGGTGTGAGAGATCCTAAAGGCGGAATAAAATTTAATCAGATTGGAAAGGAAAATCACAACTCAAAGAACACGCAAAGAACCTACGGAAGTGCGGGTGAGAGTTTAGCCACGTTGTGAATACAAAAGTCAATGTACAAAGTCGTCAGTATTTATCTATAATGATTGGGGGTGAGAGACACACCCAGATAGAACTTCTTTTAAAAAGAAATAAAAAGGAATCAAGCAACCGAGGAGTACAGCTCAGTGAGCCCTTTGGTTCAATCCCTGCCCTGCAAACCCTAAACGCAGCACACAGCTGGGTGCAGTGGTGCACACCCAAAACTCCAGGGATTGGACACCGCCACCTTGGCCCTCAGAGACGTCCAGCTGGGCACGTTAACAAGAACGTTCGCCAAACGAGAAACGGCTGGGGTGGTAATTCGGTGGGAAGGCCCTGGGTTCAGTCCCCAGCAGCGCACGTGCACACACTCAAAGTTTCTTTCATTGTAATTATCTATAAAACAGAAAGAAACAACACATTTCAGGAAAGGATTGACTTTGATAAGAAAGAAAAACCAGACATCGTGATAGTCATCCCAGCACTCAGGGGGCTGAGGCAGGAGGATTGCCATGAGTTTGAGGCCACCCTGGGCTACACTGTGAGTTGAAGGCCAGCCTGGACTACATAGAGAGATCCAGGAGAGAGAAGGGGGGGTGGGGAGATGCCCACGTGTGGGGCGGGGCGTGTGCCGGCCTCAGCTGTGGGGGAGCGTGCACCGCGTGTGTCTTTATTTCACAGTATGAAGCGCGGGAGATCGAATCCATCACTGAACGCACCTCAGTGTTTTTAGAGGCTTCCGTGAGTTTCCCTCTGGGGTCTCCGGAGAAAGTTGGTGGCCGGGACACCTGTACCCAGTGAGGAGGACGCGCATGGCTCTCAGGGCTCCAGGGCGGCCGGTTTTGCCACCATCCTCGAAAACCAGGAGGGAGGGAGGTTTGTGCAACTCGGGTCGGAAGAGCAGAAGCAGCTGCGCAGGGCGCTCTGCCCCCGCCGCCCGCGTCCCTACGGCTGGGTCCTCCAGGTGTGTTTGCTGTGGGTGGCGGTAGGGCCATGTGTGCGCATGCGCCTGTGAGCCTCGCGCGCTGCTGACTTAGGGTTTTTTGAGACAGGGTCTCGCTGTGCAGCCCAGGCTGGCCTCGAACTCGTGGTGGTCCTCCTGCCTCAGCTTCCTGAGTGCTGGGATGACAGCTGCGCACCGCCATGCGGGGTCCTCCACAAGCTTCTGTGAGGAAGGAGGCAGCTGTGAGGCTGGGGGCGAGTCTTCCCTTCCGGGAAGGGGAGGAGAAGGCGGGAGAAGGGAAAGGGAGGTGGAGGGGTCTCAGGTTCCCTGTGTCCAGCTGCTGTCCCCGCCCTCTGTCACTGCAGACAGCACTGGCCACTGCCCAGCCTCCTCTCAATACAGTGACAGGATGCAGAGACTTCCTGTTCTAACCCAGGAGAGAAAGATAAAGGAGAAGGACAAACAGCAGTGGGCAGACTGGGGGTGAGGGGGTGTGATAAGGAGGGGGTGTGATGAGGAGGAAGTGCGGGCCTCAGGCCAGCAGGAAGTGGCTTTTATTTCTGTACTTATTTTTAGTATTTTGAGAGAAAGTCTCACAGTGTAGCCCAGCCTGACCTCAAAATCACAGCAACCTTCCTGCCTCAGCCTCCTGACTACAGGCTTGCACCAATGTCAGACTCTAGGAAACAGGTTAGTCTTGCACTGCCCCGAACAAGAAAGCAGAGCGGGCCAGTCTGGGGCTGTGGGCCTGAGCTGTTTCTTCTGGGTCTTTCTCTGGTTCCTGGGGATCTCTGGGGTCCTCCTGTGAGCCACGTCGCTGGGCTGGCCAGCCAGGGGCCTTGGGGATGACCCCTGGATCCTGGTGGGGTCAGAGTGAAAAGGCTGTGGCCCAAGATCAGACAGCAGCCTAACTTAGGCCGCAGCAGGGACCAATGCACTCACTACCCTGCGCTGGTGAACTGGAGGCCGTCTGCTAGCTCTCCTTTCTTGTCATAGTGGGATGCTGGGCGTGACCCATGTGGTTCTGAGCCACTAGTTCCAGATGTCCGCCCTACTTTGGGACGGTTTTTGTTTGTTTGAGACAGGGCTTACAGTGCTGCCCAAGCCGACTCCAAATTCCTGGCTCAAGGAATCCTCCTGGCTCAAGGAATCCTCCTGCCTCAGCCTCCTGAGTGCTGGGATCGCAGGCGCGCACCACCACATCCAGCTTGCTTGCTGGACCGGGACCGTACAGCAGGGTCCCCGGCACTGAGCAGGCGCCCAGCAAGTGCATGGACGCGCAGTAGGTATGCACCAAAAACCTCATTGCTGCCATAGTCGCTGGCTAAAATTGACGCTGATTAAATACCACAAACCTGGGGCTTTTGCTCAGTGTCTGAGGCCTCCTTGTTTATAGAAACATTCAAGACAGATTTCAGAAAGAATGTATCTTCACTTTCAAAAATTCCTTTTACGTGCAGACTTCAGGAGTTCACCAGCACCTCCCAGCCCAGGCGGTGCTCGATCTGCACCTGTGCTGACCACATCCAGGCTCTGGGGTGCACTCACTTGCTCGGCTGGCTTGGCGTCCCCCCCTCCCCGGCCCACCACACGGGGGGCCATGCCATCGAACGCAAGTGGTGAGGACGGCAGTGACAGCACCTTGGCTCTGGAGGGCCACCCGCGTGCCTCGCCCTGCAGACCCCGGCTGGTGGGAGCGCAGGAAAGGGGGCCCTGCAGTGCGGGGTGTGCAGGGGTGCGGTGTCCTGGACGGGGTGCCCCGTGTCAAGACACGATGTTGTCTCGCGCAGGCTTGGGGCCACACTTCAGCAGAGCTCGAAGGAAGCAGCTGTTATGGAAATCACAGGGAAACTTTCATCCCTTGTCTCAAAGGGGCAAGCGATACATTAATTCATGAACTAATTTTGTTTTTTGTTTCATTTGGAGACAGGCGCTCACTGTGTAGTTTAAGCTTACCTTAAACTCACCACGTACCCCAGGCTGGCCTTGAACCAGTGGCGATCCTCCTGCCTCAGCTTCCCAAGTGCTGGGATTATAGGCATGGACCACTATGCCAGATTTATTTATTTATTTATTTATTTGTGGCACCGGGGATCAAACTCACAACCTCATGCCTGCCAGACAGGCGCTTAAGCCACTGAGCCAAACTCCTGGCCCTAGTTTTTTGAGGCAGGGTCCACTATGTAGCTCAGGCTAGCCTTGCACTCATGTTGTAGCCCAAGCCGGCCTCGAACTCACAATGCTCCTCCTACCTCAGCCTCCCGAGTTCTGGGATTAAAGGTGTGCGCCACCACGCCCGGCTGCATTTAATTTTTAAAATAGCAGCTGCATTTATAGAAGCCCCTTAAAGAAGGCAGGTGTGGGAGACAACTTGAGCGGGTCCCCTTGAACTCAGAACAATTGCTGCAACTTTGATTATATCAAAACTTATTCCCTTATGTTGATGTATACAGAGCTGACTATGGTATTTCTTTCTGTCTTCAGTTGGCCCTAAGCATTGCAAATAAGGCTAGCCAAGGTACTGGCATGTAACCTCTAAAGCCATCCGACAGTGTCCTGTTTCCTCCCACAGTGATCTCTGTAAAATATATAGGCAGAGCCAGTGAGCTCCAGGAATGTTGACTGGGGATGAGCCTTGAGAAAGAGGCTGTGAGTTCCCAAGGCAAAAAAGTTTACATATCAGAAGCAGGTACTGGTATGTAGTCTTTAAAGTCATCAGACAGTGTCCTGTTTCCTCCCATAGTGATCTCTGTAAAATATATAGGCACAGCGGGATGGCAGAGCCAGTGAGCTCCAGGAATGTGGACTGGGTGTGGGCCTCGAGAAGGAGGCTGTGAGTTCCCAGGGCATGAAGTTTGCATATCTGAAACTGAAGCAGCAGCCTCCTAAAACTATTCAGTTGCTATCTTGATTGGGTTTTGCAAATTGATTCCCCTGCATATCTTTATCTTTGAGTTTTGCAGAGATACCTTTCTCACTACCTTGCCAGCCAGCTCAAGTTATTCATGTAGTTCCCGCCATCCTCACTGTCACTCATCCTCAAGCCACCTCCTTTCTTCACTAATGAATAAATTCTGGGATCAAGGCCTTTGTCCGCATGTCCTCACGAGGATTGGACTCAGGACCCCTTGGCTGCCCTTAACCTTGAGTATGTCTCGGAATGTTTACTCTCGCTGTGGGTTGCACTGGGGATGTTAGATTGAAATTAAGTTGCCGGGATTCCAATAACGTCTCAGTGGAATTATAAATATAACTTCTTGGATTGTGAGGAAGACTAGAGAAAGGATTATAGTACTTGGATTACTGTACTCAATATTTGGGACTACAACAGGCAGGGGTAGAGAATATGGAGTCACAGAATAGGAAATATGAAATTTAATTAAAACCAAGAAAAGGCGGTAAGCATTCATCTCCTAACTGAACAAGAGGAGGTGGAGGAGGAAGGGTTTCCACAGTGGCCAGAGACCAGAGCTTGGGCCCCAGACAGAAACTTCTGTCACGTTTGTAAATGTTTAAGGACTGAATCCGTTGACGGTTATAATGATCTACAGGCGGGCAAGGCGCCTCCAGGAGCTCCACCGAGCCCCGGGAGACCTTCCGGCGGGGACGCATGCATCAGCTAAGCAGGCAGCGTCTTTCCCCTTAGTCCCGAGCAGAGCCCCGTGGGGTGGGGTCGCAGGCGAGCCCGGGCAGGGCCGAGCCTGGCGCCTGGGAGGAGCAGAAGCCCGAGCTGGGCCACAGCGCCCAGGAAAGCAGTGTGTGTGTTTTTTAAAATTCACTTTTACTTTCCTTCGTCTGTGTTTGCAGTCCGTGAGGGTCACTTTCCTCGTGGGGCGTGGGGCCGAGCAGCCACGCCCTCATTCCTTCTAGGTCCCTCCCCTCCCGCCGCCCGCTCCTCCATCTCCTGTCCCCGTCCCACTCGCAAAAGATCTGCCTCCCCGCTCCCGTACCATCGAGCTTTCGTTTGCTCTTTCATTTATTTGTACTCTGGGTTTCTCCTGGAAGAGAAACCACGTGCTATTTCAGCCTGTGTGTCTGATTTATTTCACATCACATTATAGTCTCCAGGTGGGTCCATTTTCCTACGGATCACAGTCTGTCTTTCTTTGTGGCAGAGTAATACTCCAAAGTGTACGTCAGTTGCTCTCTACTAGAAGTTGGGGCTGCCGGATCCTAGTTCAGGCTATGGAGGAAGCTGATCGTGACCTCTTTCTCAGTTGCGCTGTTTAGCATTTCATGTTTGGACTTTTTGCAAATAACTTACAAAACCAAACAACAAAACCACACAGGATTTTTTCCGTGGTAATAAGGAGCACCTAGCTGGGCGTGGCCATGCACATCTATAATCCCGTCTCACCAGGAGTCTGAGGCAGGACAGTCACCAAGTTTGAGGCCAGCCTGGGTTACATAGTGAGACTTCGTCTCAGAAAAGGGGGTGCACTGAAATCTCTATTGACGCGGGGCTGGGTGCGTAGGAGGTAGTAGAGCCCTCACCTCGCATCTCTAAAGCCCTGGTTTGAGTCTCTGCACCACAAAAAACAAATAGAAGGGAATATACGTATGGTGTGTGTTGAGTCCCACTGGCCCCACGCGTGCCCCGTGTATTCAGAACAACGTGGCCTCCACCTCTGTGGCTCCTCTGCCTGAGGCCGACACTGACTGATAATAATAATAACAGCGATGACGTCCTCCTCCCGGCGCTGCGCGGGGCCCTGAGCTCGCCCTCACGAGCTGTCCAGGAGCGGGGAGGTGGTGTCGTCTCCTGGCCGCACACAGAGAACCGGTCCCACAGAAGTCGCCCGAGGCCACTCCAGGGGTGGCAGCGGCTGGCTCTGGGCTGTGTCCCAGCCACCAGCACGCGCCGCACGCCCTGCGGCTCCCTGCCTGTGTGTCCGCGATGGGCTGGGGGTGCCATTGGGGGGACGGCAGAGGCGGGGGGAAGCCACAGCTCCTCTGGGCCGGGAAGGAACTCGAAGTCAGCCCAGGTTGCTCGCCTTCCAACCACGAAGGGACTTGTCTCTCAGCAGGCTGCAGTCTCGTCCGGTTTTCTTTTAAAGTTCTGTTTTTTAGAAGAGTTTCTTGCCTGTTTTAAACATCTTACAATACAGCAGTGTCAAGAAACAACAACAACAAAAAAAAAACATGAAGAAATTTCCAAAAAATTTTTTGAGACAGGGTCCCGCTGTGTAGCCCAGGCTGGCCTCCAACTCATGGCGATCCTCCTGCCTCAGCCTCCAGGTGCTGGGATCACAGGCGTGCACTGCCACACCCAGGAACCCTTCGGATCTGAATGCAAAGTAAGACAAAAAGCCATAGAGCTTTTCAAAGGCAGCCAAGAGCTCTCCGGGAGGCGCCTCCGCGCTTGTGTGAGTGGAGTGGGGGCCCCTCGCGGGACGGGTCGGGCTCAGCCCCTTTCCTCCCGTGTCCCAGGAGGTGCCTGGGACCCTGGTGTCTGCACGTCCCTAGCATCTGTGTCCTGCTCTTCCCCCGCCTGTCCCCGCGCTGTCCTTCCCGTCCCCTGCCTCCCTCTTCCTGCCGCGTGGCTGGGACCCGGCCTCTAAGGCAGCTCTGTGGCTGCCCCGCCAGGTGACCGCAGGGCTGGTTCCCTCGCTCCGTCCTCCCAGGTGACCGCAGGGCTGGTTCCCTCGCTCCGTCCTCCTGGGCACCAGCCCTGTGGCTCCGCCTGGCAGGGGCCTGGGACCAACCTGCCCCCGCCGTGGTTAAAGTGCAATGTGCTTTCTTTTAATTTCGTTTTGTTTTTATTTTATGCCTTGGTTTTTTGAGGCAGGTTGGGCGTGGCGGGGAGGCCGTCTGTGCTGCGTCCCCCACGCTCTCTCTCGTTGTCCCCAAGCTCAGCGACAGCTCAGTGACAGCGGGGTCCTACACCCTTCTCCCCAACCACGCACTGCGGCGCTCACAGCCAAGGGGAAGATGAAGCGGCCCTGGGACGCTCCCGGATGGGGATGGGGGGTCCACAGGCACCCGAAAGCGGCTCAGAAGCAGAACCTGGCCCGCCCGCCCACTCTGCACCCTGGTGGGGACTGTGGTGGTGACAGCAGGAGGCCGGCAGGCTCAGGGGAACTGGAGGGTTTGGGTTTTTTGTTTTTTTGAGACAGACTGTGTAGCCCAGGCTGGCCTCAGACTCCTGGAGATCCTCCTGCCTCAGCTTCCAGAGTGCTGCTGGGACTCCAGGCCTGTGCCACCACACTCGGCCCAGCGCCCTCTTTGGAGACAGCTGATGCAGGAGAGATTTCCGCCTTTCGGCCCCTGGGCTTTTCAGGGTCAGCAGCAGTGTGGCCCCGAGAGAAAGCAGGGACCAGTGTGGAGAGACTTGGGTCCCACTGCCTGGACCTCCCTGCTGGAGCCTCAGTTTACCCATCTGCGTGATGGGCACAATCATCAGGTGTGACTGCCCTGCTGAGAACTGTTCCTTTAGGGATGAGAAAGCGAGTTCCCACTCCAGCACCTGAGAAAACAAATTCCGGGACCGATAAAACAGGGGTGGGAAAACACTGCGGCAGCTCCCGGAGAGACACGCGTGGATTCCGAGGCCGGGTCCTGTGCCCTGCAGGGCTCAGGGCTCCCCGCTTCTCAGATGGCTGGAAGGGACCCCAGGAAGGAGACCCAGGATGCGAGCGGGTGGGAAGGCGCTTTCTCCTGATTTTATCCTATTTTATTCCCTGGCACCGGAGATTCAACCCAGGGCCTTTGTGACACCCCCAGCCCTTTTGCTTTCCACTGGGAGACAGGGTCTCTCTAAGTCACCCAGGCTGGCCTTGAATTTGTGATTCTCCTGCCTCAGCCTCCCATCCATCACCATGCCTGGCTTCTCCACGACGTGATAAAAATAAACACATTCTGCAATTTTTTTCATTTCATTTAAAAGGAGTTGCCCGGTTTGACCCTTGTTTTGATCCTGCCTCTGGAGCACACTTCCTGTGTTGACAAGGGACACGTCGTACTTCCGTGGCCACGGCTGTCATCACAGCTACCACACGAGTGCTGCCAAGCGCCTTTCCACTTCGGTGTCTTTGCATGGTGCCTTTCCCCGCAGATCCCCGCATTTTTAGCTTATGAGTAGCTCTGTAACCTCGATGTCACTTGTACCTCTCTGTAACATCTCCGCATGGTAAGTGATACCGCTCTACGTCATTCACAAGCCGTACCACAACATACCATGGTTTTTATGCATGCCACTGGAATAAATGCTTCAACTGTTATGTGGATTTTTCTTTTTAACTTCTAGTCTCATGGCTTGTCTTTCTTTAAATTATTTCTCAGCGAAGATCTGAACATTTCCTGGAAAATGTCAGCCTTCGGGTGAGAAACCTTCCTATTGTTTTGGTTCTGCCTGGTGATCTAAAGGTTTATTTTACAGGCTTAGGAGGGTTTTGCAGGTCTGTATCCTAAAACGCCTAGCATGTTTCTGTTTCTCCACTGCAGTGACGGCCGGGTACCCTTTTCCCTACAGCCTTCCTCCTCCGGGGCGCCTGGGTTGGAAACCGGCAGCTGTCTTCACCTTCACCCGCAGCCCTGCACGCTCAGCCCCCGGAGGAGCCGAGGGAAGCGGCGACAGCCCCCGTGTCATGGAGCTGGCGTTTATCCCCGCGTGGGTCTTTGCTCAATACCTCCCTCCTGGCCTCCGGGCCCAGCGCCTGGTCCTGCCATGCTTGGAAAAACGCGGCTTCCCCGGTCCCTGTCGCGGGGTGCAAGGGGCGGAGCTGCTGGTGACTTTCCAGTCTCCACGGGAGCCCGGGGAGAAGGTAAGGCCCGGGCCTGGCCACGCCTGGGTGGGGGAAGCTTTTATCGCCTGAATGACCGGAAGGAAGCAGGCCAGAGGTGACCGCCTCCCCCTGCAGTGTAGCGAGGACTGCGTGAGGACTGGGCTCCGCACGGCCAGCACCTCGCCTCTGCCTGCACTCAGCTCTCCGCTCGCCGCTTCCTCCTTTTGCTTTTCTCTCTTGTCTTCCTTAGACCTGGGGGCCCCTCCGCCCCAGACCCTGAGATGCACGCAGCCTGGTCACTCGGGTGCCAGCGCTGGTGGACATTACAGTCCCGCACGCGGCCCCGGGGACCAGCCTGCATCTGCCTGAGCTGCCGGGCCCCTGGATGCTGGGAGACCGCGGTCCGAGGCCCGCACCGGCCCGCTGCTCCCGCCCAGCCCTGGCCTTGGCATCTGCTGGTCAGTGTGGGCACAGACAGCTCCTGTGTCCAGGCGCCTACGCTGGAGAGCGATTTCAACCAGGGTCATTTTTTGTGGGTGGACACAGAAGCCCCTGGAGGTACAGTTTTGCATTTGCTTCTGTGGGACCCCGGATATTGACTTTTCTGTTTTGTTTTTGAGACAAGGTCTCGCTATGCAGTTCAGGCTAGGCCTGAATTCATTGTATAGCCCAGGCTGGCCTGGAACTCAAAGTGACTCTCCTGCTTCAGCCTCCCGATCGCTGGGATTACAGGTGTGCAGCACCACGCCCGACCTTACTCACCATTTTTTATAGGAATCCTGGGCTTGGGATTCCTGTCCTGCACGGTGCTGTGTATGCAGACCCCACACGCATGTGACTCTGACTTGGAGAAGCCGCTGTTTCTTTCCTCCCAGAACCACTCCAAGCAGATGGCGAGCTTGCGCACGGCTCTGTCGTGTTGGTCAGTGGTGTTTTTACTTTTCCCCTCCTGGTTTTCATGAAGCCTCCCTGGGCTCAGCACAGCTCTGTGCGGGGACTGGGTTGAAGCCCTGGCGGGACCTGCTGCCCACAGCTGGTGGTAGGAGCGCTGGTGCTGGTGCATAGGAGTCTGCGGACACCTCGCTTCCACACATGTGCAGTATCTCAGGCTCCCCCCCCCGCCACCCCCATCCCGGCACGACGCAGCCTCGGGACCTGAAGTCAGAACATGTGTGACTGTGATCTGTTGGGTTAAGCTGGTTCACGCCCCGAGAACATCTAAGAGGACCCCCAGTTCTCCCTATTTATGTGCTTAGTTTCTTAGGGAGTTAACACGTAAGTTCTTGGGAAGGTTGAAGGTCAGACAGTAGGAGGAAGGAGACGTGAGAGGGAATGTATTAATGGATACAGTCTGACAAATGAAAGGGAAAGGGACAGGAGAGGCAGCTCTACAATTATTATTTTTTCAATGCATCTATTTTGGGATAGAAAAGTAAAATTACGAAGCTAACCCGGAAGGCCATGGGGAAGTGTCCCCATCGCCCCGTGCTGTCAGCCGGTTCCAGATGCTGACTCCGGTCCCTCTTCTGCCACACGAGCTGGCACTTGGGGGTCCCAGCCGCTTGCACACTTGGGGGTGCCCAGTCGCTGGATCAGAGTCCCCGGTGCGTTTGTTTTGTTTAGAAATAGCGGCTTGTACTAAGCTGCCGACTTGTGACCCAGACGGGTTCACTGGCCGTTCTGACGGCTGGAGAACCCTAAGAAACCCGATCTCTGCCCGCAGAGCTCTGGGCATGGCTGTCATCCGTGTCTCACGATCGCCCTGGCCCTCCGGCCCTGGTGACGGCCCACACTGACTGCCCGAGCCTCTCGCAGTTCTGCAGGTCCGTCTCACACCACCCAAGGTCCTCCGCTCCTGCACCCCCTCCTCCCACACTGGGGCGCTGCAGCTGGTGGATTCGGGGTGTGGGCTGCAGTCCAAGAGGAGTCAGGGCCTCACTCCCTGGGACACCCGCGCTGAGGTTCTTGACGCTCAGCCCCCTGGCAGCGTCCTCCCCACAGCGCCTTCCTCCTGGGTCAGCTGTCCAGAGTGGCCTGCTCACTGAGGCTGGGACAGCTTCAGACTGCTCCTGGCCATCCACCTTCCTCCACGTCCATCTGATCCCTGGGAAACTTGGCCACCTGCTGTATTAGTCTATTTCGTTTTTGTTTTATTTTTGAGACACAGTCTTGCTATGTAGTTTAGGCTGGCCGGGAACTCACTATGTAGCTGGGGTGATCCTCCTGCTTCAGCCTCCTGAGTGCTGTGATTACAGGTGGGTGCTACCTCGGTACCTTGGAGTAGTTTATTTTTATGTTACTCTAATAAAACACTTGAAGCTGGGTGACTGTGCAAAGGAAAAAGTTCTTAGTTCATGGTTTTGGAGGCTGAAGTCCAAGATCAGGCAACCCCACTGCCTGACTTCCAGCCAGGACCTAGCAGGTGGCATGCAGTGTGGGGAGGGACCCACCTGGCAGGACAGGACTCCAGCAGGGGTCAGGGTAGGGTGGTTCCCTGTGGTGGGGCCACAGGAGACCACAGGGACACCCCAGGAGGCCCCACACCGCTCCCATCCCCACTCCAGGGCCGAGCTTCTGACACACACACTGGGGACTCCGCAGACCCCATCCAAACCACCATGGCATGGCCAAGCATGGGGTCAGCATCTCCACCTGCCGGGGCCTTCAATGGCTGCCACCATGGCAGCCTTGGACTCTCAGCTGGACAAGTCAGTGGAGGGCAACTTCCGGCCCTGAACTCTGCAAAGTTGAAGGTGCTCAGGAGCCTGCAGTCCGTGCCTGGACCAGGATGCCGCTCGCTCTGGCCCCCTGCTCCATGTTCAGATGTGTCCCCGAGTTCATGTGTTGCACGCATGTAGAGGACCCCTGGACGGCTCTCTTGAATACAGAGCAGTTACCTCCACTCGGGCTAAGCCTGGCCGGGTCTCCGTGTACTGATGTGTGCAGAGCCGGCTAAGCTATTTCCTGTTCCCTTCAGCTGGCTCTGAGCAATATGAACAGGGCCGGCTGAGTACTGATGTGTCCGTCGTCCTTGAGGCCAGGCGACAGTCGCCGTCTCCCGCCTCAGTGTCGCCCTAAGCGGCTGAGCCCAGCGGGATGCAGACCCACGCAGCTCCGGGGCTGTCACTGGGTTCAAGCCTTGAGATGAGAGGCTCTGACCTCCCAGGGTAGAAAAGGTTCGCACATCAGAGCTGAGGCACCACCCGCTAAACATTCGATGCTGCCTCAGTTGAGCTATGCAGATTGGTCTTTCTGCATACCCTTCTCTTCTGCATACTGAAAAGGTGCTTTCTGGCCTCATAGCGAGCCCAGTTCACAGCACTCAGGTAATTCCCATCATTCTCCCAGTTGCTCATCCTCTAGCCACTCCCTTCTTCAAGAATTAATAAAATCTGTCTTAGGCCCTGCGTCAAGGTCTTTGTTCCATGACCGTTTCTCTGAACCCCTTGGCTGCCTTTAACTATAAATATATCTCAGTGTCTTTATTCTCACTGTGAGTGCACTGATGGTAGATTGGAATTTTCCAGGATTCCAATAACGTTTCCATGGGATTACAAATATAAACTTCCCAGACTGTGATGAGGACAGGACAAGGGCCTCTATATAAGTATGCACATGTGTATATACGTATGTACATGTGTGTGTGTATGTATTTGAGACAGAGTCTCACTGTGCAGTCTGGCCTGGACTCAAACTCTCAGTGCTCCTCCTGCCTCAGCCTCCAGAGTGCCGGGATCACAGGCGTGCAGCACCACGTCCAGCTCGTGTGCTGTAAACGTCATCTCCAAGGCTGCTGGCCCTTAGGAGGTAATCAGGGCCCTCACTGGGCCGCACCTTTGGGTGGGGGGACTGTGCGGCTTGGTCCCCTCGGAAGGGGTCCCGAGAGAAGGGTGCGCTCGTCCCTCTTGTGGCTTCTCTTTCCTGCCTTTCTCCTCCACGCTGGGTCAGTGCGGCGGTGAGGAGCCGGGCCCTGGGGTGTGGACGCCCAGCCTCTGGGGCCGCAGGGAGCCAGCTCCTTTCATGGCCGGCTCCCCATCTGGGTGCTCAGTCACCCGGGCACAGAGCAGAGGGAGACCGGCCTGGGCTGGATTCCTGCAGGAATGCAGTGGAAGCCGGGGTCCCCAGGTGTGTGGGGGTCC